>JANAVB010033241.1:0-19644 GCA_029216955.1 Iris pallida | reverse complement strand
AGGTAGTGGAGGTGGTACATGAATTCTTCACCAAAGGGAAGCTCTTGAAGGAGCTGAATCACACATTCCTGACCTTGGTGCCAAAGAAGGAGGGAGCGACTGCACTGGCGGATTTCCGTCCTATTGCGTGTTGTAATTATCTTTATAAGATAATTACGCACCTTATGTGCCGGCGGATGGAGGGGATCATGCAGGACTTGGTATCTCCGAATCAGGCTGCATTCATCAAGGGGAGGTCGATCGCTGAGCACAGCCTCCTGGCTCATGAGATGGTGAGGGGTTTTAGCAAACCCAGAGGGGAGAAGGCTTGTGTTAAGCTGGATTTGCGGAAGGCGTACGACATGGTCAATCGGGACTTCCTCTGTCATCTGATGTCTGCCATGGGTTTCGCGGAGCACTGGGTCGAGTTGATTCGGGAGTGCATTACATCCCCTACTTTTTCTGTTCTCATCCAGGGGGTTCCGTATGGGTACTTCCAGAGCAACCGTGGGCTTCGGCAAGGTGACCCACTGTCCCCTTACCTGTTCACGCTTGTTATGGAATACTTTACTTGCTTGATGGATATGGCAGTGCACCGTGGGCGGTTGGTTCCTCTGTTCCGGAGGATGGTACCTCCAGTTACTCATCTTATATGCGCGGATGATCTGCTTGTTTTCATCCAGCCTTCGTCGGAGGGGTTGCTGACGCTTGCGTCTATCATGGAAGATTTGAGGTCCGTCTCGGGTCTCCAGATGAACAGGGATAAGAGTAGGGTCTACTTCAGCTCCCTGTGTACCCGGAAGGAGGAGCGGGCTGATGTGCTTGGTGTCGTGAGGAGTGATCTCCCGGTGCGCTACTTAGGAGTGCCTCTCACTGTCAACTATGCGCGGGATCAGGACTGCCATAGCCTGGTAGAGTATGTCCAGAGGAGAGTTGAAGGGTGGCAAGCAGCAGGTCTGTCATTTGGTGGTCGCATTGAGCTGGTCAGATCGGTGATATCGGCTGTGGCCCATTTTTGGCTGCAGTCCATCCTCCTACCTGTGGCCACTATTCGACGGGTGGAGCGGCTATGTGCTGATTTCATATGGAGGGGTGGTCTGCATGCGATCTCCTGGGACCAGCTCTGTCGTCCCAGGAAGGAGGGAGGAGTGGGCCTTAGACCATTGTTGAAGATTAGAGAGGCTTCTGCGCTTAAGCTGGCCTGGAGATTCATCAGTGGGGGATCTCTCTGGGCGGACTGGATGCACAGCTGATATGTGAAGCAGGGCAATTTTTGGACGTGTCCTACTGACAACAACCATTCGGTCACGTTCAAGACTGTCTTGCGACACAGGGGAGTGCTCAAGTCTGCCATTCGGAGGGTCATGAAGGACGGGTCGGGTACGGACCTCTGGCGGGATCCTTGGATAGATCGGCGTTCGCTGTTGGACATCAGAGGGGCCCCAACTCATCAGGAGGACAGGCGTGGTCTGACGTGCAGTCGCATTATTCGGTATGGGGAGTGGAGGCCGGACTGCTATCGGTTCACTGAGGAGCTGGGTGAGAGCATTTTGTCTACTGTCATTGATCCTTCTCTGCCTACGGATCGGTGGATTTGGGAGCCGACTGGAGCCTCTACAGGGACTGGGGAGTTCCAATTTCGTAGCTGCTACAACCTCGTCCGACGTACCTTCCCGCTGAGTCCAGATTACGAGTTCGTGTGGTTCAAGGGTCTGGCCAGGAAGATGCAGTTGTGTGTTTACAAACTGCTGCTGGGACGCCTTTTGACTAGAGATCGCCTGAGTTCGTTTGGAGTGCCGGTTCCGGATCCCAGGTGTGTGCTTTGCGATTTGGAGCCTGAATCTATAAAGCACATCTTCTTCGAGTGCACTATGGCTTGGCAGATTTGGGCGGAGCAGTGTCGTATTTTGGGAGTGTGCCCCTCCGGGAAATGTATTGGAGACATCATATCGGGGATCCGAGATAGCAGGGGTAGGGGGCAGGACTGGTTCCGTACAGCCAGATTTCGTCTGGCTGCTTCGGTTTGGCATGTATGGCGGGAGCGAAACCGTCGGATCTTCGAGGGGCTGGTCACCCCCCCAATTGGCATTCTCCATAACATCGAATTTGATGTAAATGCTATGGAGAATTGTTGAGCGACGAGTGGGAGTCCCACTCTGGTTGTATGTTGTATGATTATGGCGTTTCATTTGGAATAAAATTCACCTTTTTCCATATATATATATATATATATATATATATATATATATATATATATCTTTGGAGAAAGAAATTAGGCCAGAGACAAAAATATTGAAAGGAGTAAATATACAATCACATGCAAACCTTAAACCAAAACATCGAAGCACATTATGGACATAAATCCCATTGGATATAAAGTACTGTAGAGAATAATTGTTATATTGTTTTATTGATTGGGTACTCCACTACTTATAGGGAGTCTAGCTCCTCTTCATACTACATTTTTCCAATGTGGGACTAAGTCCCTTATTAGTTCTCAACACTCCCCCTCAAGATGGGCGATAGATATTAATCATTTCCATCTTGTTACATAGCTTCGACAGACTTAATGAACTAAGACCCTTAGTCAGACAGTCTGCCACTTGTTCTTCTGAGCGAACATGATCAATCTTCAGTATCCCTTGTTCCAGCTTCTCTTTGATGAAGAATCGATCGATCTCGATGTGCTTCGTTCTGTCGTGCTGAACTGGATTGTTAGCTATACTTATTGCAGCTTGACTATCGCTCAGAAGACGTAACGGTGCTCCCTTGTCCAGCTTCAACTCTGTCAGCAATGCTTTCACCCACAGCAACTCCGACACTCCTAAAGCCATTGCTCTGTATTCTGCTTCAGCTGTAGACCGTGCTACCACTGACTGTTTCTTGCTTCTCCATGAGACCAAGTTTCCTCCTACAAAGACACAATATCCTGTGGTAGACCTTCTATCGTCTATGCAGCTTGTCCAGTCTGCATCGCAGTATCCCTCAACTTCTATACATCCATTCTTCTTGAACCATAGCCCTTTCCCCGACGTCTCTTTCAGATATCTCAAGATCTGAAACACTGCATCCATATGACCCGTTCTTGGATCATGTATGTAGCGACTTACTATACTCACCGCAAATGAGATATCAGGGCGAGTGTGCCCCAGATAAATCAATCTTCCTACAAGTCGTTGATATCTTTCGCGATCAATTGGCTCTCCTGCTTTTGCTCCCAACTTGCACTTCTGGTCAATTGGAGTGACTGCTGCTTTGCATTCCAACATCCCTGTCTCCTTCAGCAGATCTAGTGCGTATTTTCTCTGTGAGAGAACAATTCCTTGTTCGCCTTCACACACCTCGATACCTAGAAAGTACCTCATCGCTCCTAAATCCTTCACCTCAAACTCCTTCGCGAGTTTTGACTTCAGCTTAGCGATCTCGACTTCATCATTACCTGTGATTACTATATCATCCACGTATACAGCAAGTATAGTGATGTGACCTCTTGCATGCTGAAGAAAGACCGTATGATCTGTATTTGCTTGATGGTATCCCATGCCTGTAACAGCCTTTCTGAATCTGTCAAACCAGGCTCGAGGAGATTGCTTGAGTCCATATAGCGACTTCTTTAGTTTGCACACTTTTCCATGCGATGTCCCTCCGTATGATTCTGTAGCGTAGCACCCTGACGGGAGTTCCATGTACACTTCTTCTTGTAAGTCCCATGGAGAAATGCATTCTTCACATCTAACTGGTATAGCTTCCACCCATAGTTTGCTGCAATGGAGACCAGAGTTCTTACGGTGCTCATTTTCGCTACTGGAGCAAACGTCTCATCATAGTCGATGCCATATGATTGTGTGTATCCTTTTGCAACCAACATTGCCTTGTATCGTTCCACTTTTCCTTCTGACGTCTCCTTTACTGTGTACACCCATTTGCATCCCACAATTTTTTTCTCTTTGGGTAATGGAACCAACTCCCACGTCTTATTTTCTTCAGTGCCCCAAGTTCTTCCATCATTGCAGCTTTCCACCTTGGATCTTTCTTTGCTTCCTGCCAACACTTGGGCAACGAAGTAGAGTCTAATAATGCAATGAAGGCTCGATAATTCGAAGAAATGTTAGAATAAGACAGGTAGTTGGCAATATCATGTTCATAATCATCAAAACGACTAGGAGCCTTACCCGCATTGATGCGAGAAGATCTCCTTAAGGGAGCAATAGGTGGTAGAGAGATCATACCATCAGAGTCAGAGAGATCCGCATCAGAATCAGATTGATTCAGTGCGGGGGCAACATCTTCAAGAGTTGGAGCAGGAGTAGACGAGGGACTTGGTACAGTAGGCACAGGGCACGGTACAGGCACAGTACT
The DNA here is from genome assembly GCA_029216955.1 of Iris pallida. Taxonomy (NCBI): domain Eukaryota; kingdom Viridiplantae; phylum Streptophyta; class Magnoliopsida; order Asparagales; family Iridaceae; genus Iris; species Iris pallida. The sequence continues at coordinate 15,306 of JANAVB010033241.1, read as the reverse complement.
GGACTTCTGTTGTCTCCTTCTGTAGACTTGGAGCTCCTTTTCTATTGTCTGCTGCTCCCCCTGTTTAACATATGTATCTTCTTCATCTTCTGTATCGGAGTCACTGCTTTCTCCCCCTTTCGTCCAGTTTTCTACGACCGGGCATGGGACCGATCCGACCACCACAGATGGGCTTATTTTCTTCCCCTCACATCTAACACCCTCTGTGTTAGGTGTGTCACCAAATGCTGAAACGTCATCCGAACCATAATATGGTTCCAGTTCTCTGAATGTAACGTCCATACTTACAAACATCTTCCGCTCAACTGGGCTCCAACATGCGTATCCCTTCTGAGTTGTCGTGTACCCGACAAAGACACATTTAACCGCTCTAGGATCCAGTTTGTCAACTCCTGGCCTATTATCTTGGACAAAATATACACACCCAAATACTTTCGGTGGAACAGTGTACGTGGTTGCACCAGTAAGCATCTCCAACGGTGTCTTCCAGTCCAATACCTGAGATGGCAAATCTGTTGATGAGATAAGATGCCGTTAACACCCGCCTGCCCCCATAAGTGTTTTGGGACATTCATAGCCAGCATCATCGTCCATGCGACCTCCAGCAGGTGTGTTCTTTCGTTCGGCCACACCATTTTGTGCCGGTGTATAGGCACATGAAGTTTGGTGTAGTATTCCATGAGTGGATAAATACTCAGCAACCTTCTTATTTGTATACTCCGTCCCATTGTCAGACCGTAAGCACTTAATTTTAGTGCCAAATTGTGTTTCTACCCGACGATAAAAGTCTCGAAACGCCTCAAAGATATCACTTTTATTCTTCATAAGGTAGACCTATGTCACGCGAGTATAACAATCAATAAAAGTGACGAACCATCGAAAACCGTTAATACCGGTTGTAGGACAAGGGCCCCATACGTCCGAATGTATCATATCAAATGCAGCTGAACTTCTACTTCCTGAACTCACATACGTGCTTCTGGTATGTTTACCCAACTCACATGCATTACAAAATAACTTCTCTTTATTAGCCCTTTGATTGAAGGACGGATACATTCGGCTAATAATTTTAAAAGAAGAATGACCGACACGCTGGTGGTGGAGTAGCAATTCATCTTCTACTACTGCGCCGTGAATCTTCCGGTGGTGTACTGCTACCAGAGATGCCAATGCTTTGTCCAGTCCAGTCCTGTCCAAGTACTACAGCCCCTTATGCCATGTGCCAGTCCCTAGTCGTCGTCCTGTCCCCTTCTCCTGAAAAGTTACCGTAGGAATGGCAAAGGAAACAGTACAGTTAAGATCAAGAATAATGGCACTAATAGAAAGAAGATTGACAGGAAAAGACGGAGCATGTAAGACATTGGTGAGAGTGAGAGAAGGGGTGCATGCGACAATGCCTTTACCCATGACAGGGCTGGAGTTACCATCAGCAGTTTGAATGCTCTCCGGCGTCGGTAGGTGAGTATAGTCCTGGAACTCACCGCGGGACCCCGTGACATGGCGAGATGTCCCAGAGTCCATAATCCAACCTGGTTGGTGGACAACTGCTGCAAGAGCACGCGCAGAAATACCTGTGCTGGTTTGGGCAAAGCAAGTGATGTGATCCCCCGAGGTAGATGACGCCCCATGACTGTCGTCCGAACCCAGCTTCGTGCTGCATAACTTCGCGAGAAACTCCTTCTCAAGAGGGGTTAACTCAGCCAGGTGATTTTCTCTTCATTCCTCCGCCAGATTAGCTTTGTGTCCTCCAGAATAATTTCCTCTTCTACCAGCATAACCGTCTCTACCACCGCGACGTCCTCTGCGGCCCCGTCCACAATCACTCGACTGACTTTGCAGGGGTTTTGGACAAAATCTGATGTAATGTCCTGAGTCACCACAGTTGTGGCAAACACCGGCCACATAGGGAGGCTGATTGAAGGTGGCAAGGGCAGACTTGTCAACAGCGACTTGCTTCCCCTGGAAATAGCCCTTGTTGGGCATCAACTTCAATCGAGTCTCTTCTTGTGCCATGGCAGCTATGGCTTCTTCTAAGGTTGGAAGCATGGGCTGTGCTAGGAGTACATTCCTTCTATGCTCAAACACAGGGTTAAGATCCTTCAAGAACTTCATCATCCATTGTCGCGAAATATAATCCAAGAACTTTTGGAAATGTTTCGCAAATGCTGTTCGACTTGTGCATCTTCCATCTCAAGAGGATCATAGTGATCCAGATCAGACCAGTACTTCTTCACAGTGCTGCATACTCAGAGATGGTACGGTCGTCCTGGGCCACCCTACCAAGTTCATCCTGCAGTTGAAAGACCCGCATAGGATTGCCGGAGCCTGAGTACATATCCTTCAAGGTCCGCCATATATCAGCAGCAGCCTCCATCGTCTCTACATTGTCCGACACCTGGTCGGTCAAGGAGGCTGTCAACCATCCAGCCACAACATTGTTGACAATTTTTCAAATAGCAAACTCCTTTGAGGAGGTATCATCTGGTGCCTTGGTTTGGCCATTGACGTAGCCAACCAAGTCCCGTCCCTTCAGCGTCCGCATTGCCTGTCATGACCATTTCAAGTAGTTGGACTTTCGTTCTAACTTCATCTCCAGCTTGTCCAGCTTCCCCATTTTGTAGGGTGACGGATCCACATCAGTATGGATCACACGTGGGGTTGCCTCGGTTAATCTCTTTGATAAAATATCATCAACCAAAGCCTTCATCTCGTCTGCTGTCAGTTTGCCACTGATCGAATCCATGACGTCTTCAACTGTGATTCGCCGTCGTCGTCGTCTTCGTCGGCTTCGTCGTCGTCGTCATCTTCGACGGCTTCGTCGTCGTCGTCTTTATGGAAAGTCTTCAACAGAGACCTTACGAATGCGCTGTTAACGTGGCTAACACCGGCGCGCGCATGTAGATCCTAATTTGCAGATCGAGAACGGAAAAACAAAAAACATTTTGTAATTCCGGAGGGCGTAATCTAGGAACAGATGGTGCAAATAAAGCATTTGACGTTCATCCGTCTTCGAATAACCGTCCACATAACTCTCTCGCAAATTAGGGTTTTTTTTTCCTGTTGTGAAAAAAAGGGAGGGTCGGCAGCAGTTGGGGTCGGAAGAGGGGGCGTGGAGGGGCAGCAGTAGGGGGGGGGTCGGGCAGCAGGGGGGTCGTCGGGGGTAGCCGGGGGGGGGGGGGGGCGTCGTGCGGGGCAAGGGGGGCGTCGGGGGGGGCGGGGGGGCGGGGGGGCGTCGTGCGGCAAGGGGGGGGGGGGGGGGTGGCGGAGCAGGAGGGGTGGGGTTGACGGGTTGGGGAAGGGGTGGGAAAATTTTTGTGGTTATGGCTCTGATACCATGTAGAGAATAATTGTTGTATTGTTTTATTGATTGGGTACTCCACTACTTATAGGGAGTCTAGCTCCTCTTCATACTACATTTTTCCAATGTGGGACTAAGTCCCTTATTAGTTCTCAACAAGTACATACATTCAGGTTGCAAAGTAAACACTTAATCCAAGATTATAAACAGCTTCCAACGAATAATATATGTTCACCATCAAAACTAACTTACAATTGTTTTGATTTCAAATAAGCATTCGTGCAATCATTAATAGCTTATAAAAATAAATAATGTCTTATTGGAATGTCTCTGAAAATAGAACAAAACAAAGAAGAGCAGATTGTGAGATACAGTTTAGATAAGATATGAAAGATCATGTTGCATAGAAAATTATGTCATGTCAAGCATCGAGTGGTGTATCCTCATATAATAACAACTATGAAATCAGAAAAAGCATAAGATTAAGATTTTGTCCCTTTTATCACTTTTCAAATTCGGATTGCTCGTCTTATTTTGTTGGATTGGGATTTATTCTCTTTTTTTCCCTCTCTCTAAATCAGGATTAAATGGAGTCGGTTACTTGCTATAAATAAGGGAGTGTAATCAGATGAGAAGTGTGGACTTATGATTGACTAGAGAAATTACTGAATACTCGTGAATCCTCTCGCAGATCTTATTCTTGTTTGTTCCTCTCATCTTCTGCTTTCTCTTATGCCTTCTCTGTTCAATTCATTGTCAATACTCTAGAAGCATTCTTGAAATATTTGTTCTTTGAATCTAGATAGCGAAGAATTGCAGGTAAGTCGTATTAAGGACTCTATTATTTGTAATAGCGGAAATGTGTTACTGACATTTAATACGTCACTAGTGAATCCTCTGTTCTTTTATTAGCAGTTAACTTGTTTTTCTATCCTTTCTACTTTTGAGTATAGCTTAAAATTACAATGTTTACCACATGAATTCAAATAGTTTGTAACAGAAAATTCTAAATGTAACTTTTAGCTAAACTTGGTTGCTTTTAACTATATGCAGACAGTATTATACATCTATATTCGTTGGGAATCCTCCAAGGCCATATTTTCTTGACGTAGATACAGGAAGTGACCTGACATGGGTTCAATGTGATGCTCCATGCACTAGCTGCGCTAAGGTACATTAACTGTACTTCTCTGAGATGGGTTTCTGTTTCTGATTGTTTTTTCATGGTAAAATAGGTGTAACTTTATTTTCTCTAATGTATATGCTGAAGCTGTTTCCTGAGCGAGGGACTTAAAATTTTAAATGGCTGTTGCCTCTTAATCACCATTAGCTGACACTTCAAATTATGTGCTGCCATGACAACTAGATACTTGGAAACAGAGTGAAATTTTATGACAATCCACTGTACATTCTCAACTGAAGTTGAAGTAATGTGCTGATCATATAAGTAATCAATCATGATGGATCCACATTTGTTGCAATATCAGCATAACTATGTGAACTACTTTAATATATAAGTTAAGTGATTCTGTTATGAACTCATTCCAGGGCTAGCTCCTTTTTTTTCTTTTTCTTTCTCTTTCTGTTTTGATAAGGCCAGTCGTTAGTGACCGTCCCTGTCCTGATCTACTAGCACCAACACCCTTCCCATTTAATCAATTTTTTGCCAAGGCTAGGATTCGAACCCACATCAACTCCTCCTCCCTTCCCTTACCAGTGCTTCCACTTGACCACCTGTCACGCCCCGGTCCCATAGTACCGATCGTCCTCGCTATGGCGTGATGCCGCACGAGCCTAGGTTGCGCTCGTGCAAGGCCAAGTCCAGAAACGGCCGATTTAAGCTAGGCCACAGAGTCGCACAGAGTGTCCCCATTTGCAGCGGAAAGTAAATGAACACAATTTGAAACAAACTATGTAGTCTTTATTGATATTCAAGACGGCGTTAGGCGAGATTACAATTCGCTCAAGTATTTCTCTCTCGAAACATAAAAGGCGTGCCAAGTGGCTTACAAGATGGAATGATTCATGGCGATGTTCCAATACATTATGTCTTGTATATGGTGCTTCAGTTCCTTTGCAACGCTCCAAGACTCCAGAGATAGCTTGGCGCCTTAGCACATTCGAGGGAAGTCTCTGCACCGCACCCGACGTGGTTCTCCAGCACCCTGCAAGCAGACTATGTGGTTATCAGTACATTGTTATGCACTGGTGGGGAGGCTAGCTCGTCCACTCGCTATCATTACCGAACACGTTTATTTTACTTTTGTGCTCTATCTATCATTTCTTGTCTTACTAATCTTGCCTTAGGATCAGTTTTATGGCATAACATTCAAAGCCTATCTTGTATTATCGTTTTCAAGTGTCGTATAAGTAAAACATGCACAACTTACCATACTTATCGTATGATCCCCTGTCCAAAGTAAACCAAGTTAGCCAACATATTATGCATTATGAATTGACAGGTTTGCATAAGTATTCAAAAGTGTCAAGGGCGTGTTCCTGCCTCAGGGTAGCGTATCGTAGGCGTGTTTCTAACTCATTCGTACGAAGTACTCTAGTTCGTTTGTTGTGTTATATTCAAGCATGTTCAGAAGGCGCTTTGTTCAGTTTCACGGTTTTTTCAGCTTACTCAAGTTGTCAGGATGTGTTGTACTCAACTGTTGTTAGATATGTTTCATTCAGTAACATAGCATGTTCAGCTAGTCAGATTTACTTGTTTCAATGCAAGGTCTTGCACGCGGATTGCCGCAATCGAGCCAACTTAATCTATATGCATCAGTCGCTAGCACCACAAGTCATTTGGACATGTTCCTCTTGGTATTCTCAGCTATCAAGTATGATGGCTGATACACCTTGATAGTCTTTTGATACCCGGCCTTACGTCTCTTGGGTGGCCAAGCCCGCACCCAAGCAGCCCGTAAGCCATGATTCCGCCTAGGCCGGCCACGATGTTGCCTTGGAATCGTTTGTTCCGTCACTCGTGCACGAGTTGTCCGCGATCATTTTGTATTGTCTTGTCATTTTTAACTTAACGGCTGTCTTTGAGCCATAGGCTGTCTGTGAGCCATAATGCATTATCGACCAAGTTGGCGGCGACGTCCGTACAGTGCGGGTAGCGAGCCCCGTTGCACGTCCCCGTCATACATGTCGCTAACCATTCATTTCTTTCTTATCTTTCTTTCACTTGTTCATTCGTTCATTGATTCATTCACGTATTCATTCATTTATTTGTTGATTGATTCATTCATTTATTCATTCATTATGCAACTCCCTGTGCGGGAACCGTCTTGGCGACCCATCGGTCCCGAAGCCTTTCAATGTTTCTATACCCTACTCGGAACGACTATGTCGATAGTCTTCCGCTTCATTGTTGTAAACCATTCATTGTTTCATGTTTCAAGTTGTGGTATGATTCTAGTGACAAGCATTTCATTCGTTATTGAACGCATAAGTAAATCTACACAAAGTGTAAGTTGTGCGTTTGCACGGACGTGGAGTGCGGTGCGAGGGTTCGCATAATTTTTCAAGTTCTTTTTCATGTTCTACACAAGCATACAAGATGTAATTATTCCCTTAACTAGGTGCGTTGAGTCATTTGTCAGCATGCAGAGATTATCGCCTAGCGATTCTAGCAATATTGTCCGTATTATTATGTGTCTAGGCTAAGCAAAGATAGGTTCATCGGAGCCACCCACCTTAGCGATGATCGCATCGGCCGAGCGACACTCCGAGCGCGCCTTTGAAAGTCTAAGTCTGGATTCTCCTGAAGGGCCAAGTCCATTGCCGTTGCCTTAAGCGAGTCATTTTCCCGAGCAAGACGGGGTTCGAGTCGTTGCACTTGCGTCGTTTGAGTCAGCGTTCCGCTAGGACGGAGCGGGTCGTTACACCACCCTACCCCCACGTGGTATTCCAGAGCTGGTTATTGATTAATTGGATTAAGTGACCTCTTAATTGCACTTCTGCAGCCACCTGGACTTTCTAATTGATCTTATTGGTCATCCAATTTACCATTTAATCCATTGTAAAACAAAGGATGCCATTAATGTAAGAAGAAAAGCATTAATAAATCTACCCCCTCGTGGTATATTTATTAATTATTGCATATAATTAATAAATCTAGTATCAAGGTTCATGTGTCTTCCTTTCAATAATTTACTTTTCTTTTAGAAAATTGTAGAAGTAAAACTAAATAATATCATATAATTTCAAGACGCATTTGCAACTTAATCAATGCTCACATGTGCATGTTAGAGTTTAGATGTCACTAAAAGACGATCACTTGCAGCATAGTGACAAATATATTTCTCATGTAAAATACTTTTCAACAATACATTTGGACGAGGGGAGAAAGAGGGACCGTTTGTTATTTGTTATGACAGTGACACCTTATTTCAAACTTCTTTCATGTTTAAAGGTGCTAAAAGAAGTAAGAGGTTATAAAGTATCACGCACTTAGAAGGGGCAAGATAACAAGTGGGGTTGTCAAATGCAAGGGAGCGGGACGAGGGGTTGTCAAGTGCAAAGTTAGTCATTGTGGTCTCTTACAACAATCATCATAACGAATACCTTAATATGCTAAATTGAGAAAATATGAGGCAAAACTTTATATTGGTAGTGCTTCGTGTTGGTGGTTTATGTTGCCTCTGCAATCAAAAGAAACTTTATTTCACTTTAAGGTTATGCTTGACAATTGTGGGGTAAAGGTTATGAGGTGTTTTTAAAAGTACCAGTTATGAGGGGTCCGATTTTGAGTAGTTTTAAGTAGCAGATTTTAAACTAGTCCAACCTATGCTTGGTAATTCAGTGAGCGGTTCTGAAAGTTTTTTTTAAAAAATAAAATTCCTATATGCCCATATATAAACAAAAGTCCAAACTGTAGAAATAGCATACACAACCACAAACATATCAACAAAAATATCAGAAATTGAAAACAAACAATAACAAATAAAAATTATTAACTTGTGAGCACAAACAATTCGTAATTGATATGAAAATTGGAGGGTACCACATTCCATGAGTACTCCATCAACAAAGACAGAAAGAAAATATGATATTAGACTAGGGGTCGGCATTTGGCCGGGTCGGGCCGCCCAAGCCCATAAAGTACGGGCTCGGGTCGGGTTCGGGCCCCTTTTTTTGGCCCTAAAGAAATTTTGGGCCTGGTCGGGTCGGGCCGGGCTTAATTATTATTTATGAAACGCAAGTCCGCCCACAAGAGTCGGGCTTTTTGGGCCAAGTCGGATCGGGTCGGACTAGTTCTATAAAAATTATTAATTTGCATATTTTACTCTTTCAAAATACAAAAAAAATTCTTCTTCTGACCAGTGTTATAAATTTCGGTAGTCGGAATCGGCGCGGCGAGGGTCCGCACAGCGCCTAGGGCGCCTAGGCGGCGCCTAGGCGCCGATTTTTTTTTTTTTTTCCCTGTTGTAACTTTACTTGTGCTACTCTAAACTAATAAGATTTATCTCTAAATGCCTTTTGTTTGTTATTGATTACAGGGTACAGGGTTCAACTTCAAAGAATCAAAGTTCAAACATTTATAGAGAGAAGATAATCACAATGAAAATATTGAAAAGAGCATCTTCTAAATAGAGAGCCAAGAGATTACTACTAAAGAGAGACAGTAAATAATATAATCATGTAATTTTACTATTTTGTAATTCTATTTGTAATTTTACTAAACAGAGATGGTAAACAGAAAGCTTACTACAAGGTTCAATGTTGTAATCTTGCCTAAACAGAGATGGTAAACAGAAAGCTTACTATTTAGGGTAAACAGAAAGCTTACTACAAGCTTACTAAACAGAGATGGTAAACAGAAAGCTTACTACAAGCTTACTAAACAGAGATGGTAAACAGAAAGCTTACTATTTAGGGTTTCCCAACAGGAACGGGGAAGGGAAAGGGGGAACCTAATCGATGGAGTGAATCAGTGATTAGGTTTTTTTTTTTTTTTCTTTATACTTAGTGAACCGGGTTCATAATTATTGAACCGCCCGAATTGGGCCGAACCGCCCGCCTGAAACGCACAGACCGAATTGACCGATTTTTCCCGATTTTTCCCGAATTGGACCGATTTGGGCCGATTTTCGGCGCGTAGCGATTTCCTGAACCGAAATAAGGGTTTTCGCCTCGGATTACCGACGCCTAGCGCCTAGGCGGCGCCTAGGCGCCCGAATTGGGCGAAATTTAGAACACTGCTTCTGACAGAGAAGCAATCGACTCATGCACCATAATAGAAAAAATATATTAGGAAAGCATTTTTTGCTTAAGACTGATTCTAGTACTAAAGATATTGTGACTGAGCACACAGAGTTGGAGGTATTCAGTTAAGAGTGATACACATGCCAACATGTGGTTGATCAAGTTAAGTGCGTGCGTTTTTTCCCTTTTTCTTGAGAACATCTAGTAGTTCTTAACTCGGAAACGCCTGTATCAGTGCCAAACAAAAACTTGACTAATAACAACTATATCATGCCCAATCTTTAAAGAGATGACTCACATTTGCAAAAAAAAGCATTAGTCTTCTGATTAAGAAAATATATATTACTTCTTTCTTCCCGGATAGGGGTCATCATTTGGCCTTGAGCCGGGCTCAGACGGACGCATAGTCCAAGCTTGTATCGGACGGGTCTCGGAACAGGCTCGGGCGGACGGATGCATAGCCCAAGCCCGGTCCGATACTAATATGGATCGGGTCGGGCTACCCTAATGACCGGGCTCTATCGGGCTTTGGCTCATCGGGCCGGACGGACTTTTCGGACGCCCATGGACTTCGGGCCAAATGATGATCCCTATATTCAACTATTTTAGGTAGTACTTGTAATTATGTTTTCTTGATGAGGGTATAGATGGAAGAAAATAGAAACCCTTGAAATCCACCGATTTGGGGTGTTTATAAAGACATCCAAAATTGCACTACACTGATTTTTGGGAGTTTTGAGCCCGACCAAACCCGTGGCTCAAAAAAAATAACAAGCAGGGTTTTAAAAACGCTTCGTAAACTGCCGGCTCAAAACCCTCCAAAACCAATGAAAACACCATTGCCAAATAGACCCTAAAAGTAAGACGGAGGGAAGGGTGGGGGGCAGGGAGAGTGTAGATTTTTTTTTTTTTTTTTGAAGTGTAGATTTTGGTGCTGAAAATGCAAACTCCATAGGTGAATAGCTCTATGCTTCCAGCTGCACCAATAACTGTCCAATAATTTTTAAGGCTGTGGATGTCATTTCTAGATCAAAGTAATCTTGAACTTTTTTATGGGATGGTAAGTCCTGCTGATTATCAACTATATGCATATAGCCTTACTACATAAACATTTTTGGAGATACAAATCTTGTTACCTTATCAGGTCTCCCTCCCAAAGGTCTTATCACTTATGTCAATATATCTGAAACATAGCACTTGACAAACTATTCACATGTCCAAGTAACTTGCTGATATGTTATTCACTGATATACTTTTGTATCCAAAATCTATTCTAAGAAGTCCATTGAAAGGCCTTTATCTTTGCAATAAATATGCAAATAATACATCGGATATATCCTAACATATTAATTTTATCAGGGACCTCATCCACTGTACAAGCCTACCAAAGGGAGAATAGTTCCATCAAGGGACTCATTGTGCCTGGAAGTTCAAAGTAATTTGAACAATCAGCAATGCGAATCATGTCAGCAATGTGACTATGAGATAGAATATGCAGACCATAGCTCATCTTTGGGTGTACTTGCCGAGGACGACATGCATCTTATCCTAGCGAACAATGACAGGGCAAAATTGAGTTTTGTATTTGGGTATGAATCTACGATGTGGCATCCTTCAAATTATAGAGTTCTTTCATTTCTTGAACGGCTCACTTAGATACTGCTTAATACATATATAGGTGTGCATATGATCAACAAGGCCAACTTTTGGCTTCTCCTGCAAAAACAGATGGAATTCTTGGACTTAGCAGTGCTAAAGTTAGCTTGCCCTCTCAACTGGCCAGTCAAGGAATTATCAATAATGTCATTGGACATTGCATTACTGATGAAGCTCATGGTGGTGGGTATATGTTCTTAGGTGATGACTTCGTACCTAGATGGGGCATGACTTGGATTCCTACAGTTAATGGCCTTACGTGAGTGTACTTCTCGTTAAATATATTTGATACATCCAATTAGAAAGTTCATAATAGTTGTGATTAATGATTATGTTGTCCAATTGTTATAGATATCCCATCATAAACGTTGAAAATGTTTTTTTGCTCCTGGCGGACATGGCAGTCAGTTTGCATATTCTGCATTTTACTGTTTTTGCACTGGTGTATTAAGAGGATCCGTAGGCTTTATGATCAAAATACAATATAGGTACAGTACTACAGTGTGAACTAGTTTTTCATATTTTTCATTAACTCAGTTGGGTTTGTCCTTGTAAGAGCTGCATATTGTCCTTTGGCTCCTTTCTTGATGTGATGTTAAACTAGCATGGCTTCTTGGCTTGCTGGTAAAATTTTACTGAAAAGAATACCCTATTAAAATCAAGTTATACAAAGTTAAGGTTGATCTTCATAAGATCTTCGGGAAATTGGTGATAAGGTGACAATACGACACAACTAGCAAAAGGCGGTTGTAGTACTTTAGCTAAAAATGTATGTTCTTGTCTTGTCTATTGAAATTTGCTTAATTACTTGTTTGCTTCTACTTTTGCGAGTTGTGTACTGTTAGCTGATTGATTAATAGCAGGTGACCAAATAATATAGACACATGATGCACACGTACGCAACTCTCATGCTGGCCTCCCAACCTTATAACTCAAGGTGGGCTATAATGTAGGCGCTATACAAGAAGGAAATAAGAAACGTGAGATTTACGAAAGCTAAAATTTGGAGTTGGAACATGGGTAGAATTTCAAACTTAGTGTGCTTCTTACAAGGTGTAGAAAATAATTGTTGGATGATTTTATTGATTGACTACTTCACTATATATAGGGAGTCTAGCTCCTCTACATACTACATATTCCGATGTGGGACTAAAGGTCCCTTATTGACTCTCAACACTCCCCTCAAGATGGGCGATAGATATTGATCATCCCCATCTTGTTACATAGCTTCGACAGACTTAATGAACTAAGACCCTTAGTCAGACAGTCTGCAACTTGTTCTTCTGAGCGGACATGGTCAATCTTCAGTATCCCTTGTTCCAGCTTCTCCTTGATGAAAAATCGATCAATCTCGATGTGCTTCGTTCTGTCATGCTGAACGGGATTGTTAGCTATACTTATTGCAACTTGACTATCGCTCAGAAGACGTAATGGTGCTCCCTTGTCTAGCTTCAACTCTGTCAGCAATGCTTTCACCCACAGCAACTCTGACACGCCCAGAGCCATTGCTCTGTATTCTGCTTCAGCTGTCGACCGTGCTACCACAGACTGTTTCTTGCTTCTCCATGAGACCAGATTTCCTCCTACAAAAACACAGTATCCCGTGGTAGACCTTCTGTCGTCTATGCAGCTCGCCCATCTGCATCACAGTATCCCTCAACTTCTATGCGTCCATTCTTCTTGAACCATAGCCCCTTTCCCGGAGTTCCTTTCAGATACCTCAAGATCTGAAATGCTGCTTCCATATGACCCTTTCTTGGATCATGCATGTAGCGGCTCACTACACTCACCGCGAATGAGATATCAGGGCGAGTGTGTCCCAGATAAATCAATCTCCCTACAAGTCTTTGATATCTTTCACGATCAACGGGCTCTCCTGCTTCTGCTCCCAACTTGCACTTGTGATCAATTGGAGTGACCGCTGCTTTGCATCCCAGCATCCCTGTCTCCTTCAGCAGATCTAGTGTGTATTTTCTGTGAGAGAACAATTCCTTGTTCGCCTTCACACACCTCGATACCTAGAAAGTACCTCATCGCTCCTAAATCTTTCACTTCAAACTCCTTCGCGAGTTTTGACTTCAGCTTAGTGATCTCAACTTCATCATCACCTGTGATCACTATATCATCCACATATACAACAAGTATAGTGATGTGGCCTCTTGCATGCTGGAGGAAGACCGTATGATCTGCATTTGTTTGACGGTATCCCATGTCTGTAACAGTCTTTCTGAATCTGTCAAACCAGGCTCGAGGAGATTGCTTGAGCCCGTATAGTGACTTCTTCAGTTTACACTCCTTTCCTTGCGACGTCCCTCCGTTTGATTCCGTCGCGTAGCATCCAGGTGGGAGCTCCATATATACTTCCTCTTGCAGGTCCCCATGAAAAAAGGCATTCTTCACATCTAGCTGGTACAGCTTCCACCCATAGTTCGCTGCAATGGAGACCAGAGTTCTCACGGTGCTCATTTTTGCTACTGGGGCAAATGTTTCATCATAGTCTATTCCATATGACTGTGTGAATCCTTTTGCAACCAACCTCGCCTTGTACCGCTCTACTTTTCCTTCTGGCGTCTCTTTCACTGTGTACACCCATTTGCATCCTACAGCTTTCTTCCCTTTGGGTAATGGTACCAGCTCCCATGTCTTATTTTTCTCCAGTGTCCCAAGTTCTTCCATCATTGCAACTTTCCACCTTGGATCTTTCTTTGCTTCCTGCCAACACTTGGGCAACGAAGTAGAGTCTAGCGATGCAATGAAGGCTCGATAATTCGAAAAAATGTTAGAATAAGACAAGAAGTTTGCAATGTCATGTTCGTAATCATCAAAACGAGCAGGAGCCTTACCGCATTGATGCGAGAAGATCTTCTTAAGGGAGCAATAGGTAGTGGAGAGATCATACCATCCGAGTCGGAGAGATCCGCATCCGAATCCGAGTGATTCAGTGCGGGGCAACATCTTCAGGAGTTGGAGCAGAGTAGACGAGGGACTTGGCACAGTAGGCACAGGACACGGCATAGGCACAGTACTGGACTTCTGTTGTCTCCTTCTGTAGACTTGGAGCTCCTTTTTCCTTGTCTGCTGCTCCCCCTGCGTAACATATGGATATTCTTCTTCATTATCTGTATCTGAGTCACTTTGCTCTCCCCCTTTCGTCCAGTTTTCTACAACTGGACACGGAACCGATCCGACGATCACATTTGGGCTTATTACCTCCCCCTCACATCTAACGCCATCAGTGGTAGGTGTGTCACCAAATGCTGAACCCTCATCCGAACCATAGTATGGTTCGAGTTCTCTGAAAGTAACATCCATGCTGACAAACATCTTCCGCTCGACTGGACTCCAACAGGCATAACCCTTCTGAGTTGCCGTGTAACCGACGAAGACACATTTAATTGCCCTATGATCCAATTTGCCAACGCCTGGCATATTATCTTGGACAAAGCACACACATCCAAAGACTTTAGGTGGAACAGTGTATGTCGTTGCCCCAGTAAGCATTTCCAACGGTGTCTTCCAGTCCAATACTTGAGATGGCATTCTGTTGATAAGATAAGAGGCCGTCAATATAGCCTACCCCCAAAAGTGTTTCGGGACATTCATAGCCAGCATCATCGTCCGTGCGACTTCCAGCAGGTGTGTTTTTTTCGTTCTGCCACACCGTTTTGGGCCGGAGTATAAGCACATGAGGTTTGATGAAGTATTCCATGAGTGAAAAAGTACTCAGCAACCCGCTTATTAGTATACTCCGTCCCATTGTCTGACCGGAAACACTTAATTTTAGCGCCATATTGTGTTTTCACCCGTCGATGAAAGTCCTGAAAGGCCTCAAGGACATCACTCTTATTCTTCAGAAGATAGACCCATGTCACGCGGGTATAACAGTCAATAAAGGTGACGAACCATCGAAAGCCGTTAATACCAGTCGTAGGACAAGGGCCCCATACATCTGAATGTATCAGGTCAAATGCAGCTGAACTCCTATTCCCCGTGCTCACATACGTACATCTGGTATGTTTGCCCAACTCACAAGCATTACAAAATAACTTCTCTGTATTAGCCCTTTGATATAAGGACGGATACATTCGACTCATAACTTTAAAAGAAGAATGACCGACACGCTGGTGGTGGAGTAGCAAGTCGGC
>JANAVB010033240.1:0-53907 GCA_029216955.1 Iris pallida | reverse complement strand
CATAAATCCGATATGGTATCCGGACCCCAACAAGGTTCAATACCTTCTCATCGAAGTAGTAAGCCACACCTACAACCAAACAAGGATAAGATATGGCAAACTAGTCCGCGACAAGTTATTGTTCCAAGCCACGGTCAGATACAAGTACCCAAACCAAAAGTACTCGTACCTAACGGATAAAGGTGCCTAACCATTCTAAGTAAAATGTAGTTAAGAACAATCCTTCATGCGCATGGGCCCTGGCTAAATAGGATTGGCATGGTCCCCTCTTGGGCACCAGAGGCCCCATCAGTAAGAGCATGACGTTCCGCAGAATCGCCAGTGGCCGTCAGTAATCATGGATAATCTGACCCGCGTCTCGGCGGAGCTCACGGGTTACAAAAGGGAAAGTGCATCGAAGCCCATACGCTAAGGAATTGTCCTCCCCGCCCAATGCCTACTATGTTGTATCCACAACAGTGAACCTCTATAACCGCTAAGTCAAACTAGCATGCAACCTCTATTAGCGGTTATTCCTATCGCACGACTTATACGCATCGGTGGCCAGCCAGTCACGCATGTCTGTGTTCTACATGTGACACACAAATTCGTGGTACAACGTGTCAAGGCCATGAATGTAACACACAAAGGTGGTCCCTTAAATCTAGGTTTAATGTGTAAGAAAAATAATACATAGCAGGAATATAAATGAACAGTAAGTTCTAACAGGTAAGCCATGTCATAGTTTATTTTGCATAAAGAAAATAATAAATAATGCATGAAATATGAGCTAAAATAAATAAACAGTTGGTGGAAAGGTATCTTGCCTGGAGGTAGTGTGCAGAATGGCAACGCCTGGTAACTCAAATCGTCAGAATAGGGAACCACTGAAAGCCAACTTTTACGAACGACCTCGGATGCTGAAATAAATATCACGAACAGATTTGGCATAAAAGAAATACCTAGGAAACGCATGTCCAAAAGTCTAATTCTGGAACAGGGGCAAAACCGTAATTTCGGGTCAAAACAATATCCGCCGTTGGATCCGTTTTGCACCGAAATGCATGCCAAAGTCTACGGTCTCTAAAGTCATCAAACTACATGTCTACGAATTCAGTTTGAGGAGAGGAACTCAACGGTATGTCTAGTTTTGGATTCCGATGAGTCGTGCACAAAATCGCCCGTTTGAGTGGGTCGCGGGCCCGCCAAAAAGGCGTTCCGATTTGACCTTCTCAGAATCGGACCAAACTTGGCATACAGGACCAGAAAATGATACGGTCCTGATGGCGCAAGTTTCGTCTCGATACGACGAACGTGCACAAAGTTATGGTCAAGTTTGCAAAACGTCGATACGGGGGTATCTCGGCGGATACGCACTGATTTCGTCGCGCACGCACAACGAAATCGAGTTTCGTCAGTTCCCACACGTCGCCAACATCCATACGCGCCTTTCGATGCGTATATTGCACGACCATGTCGTCCGGTTTGTCGGAGAGCACGCCGTATCGATTGGTTTTATTGAGATTTCACTGTTTTTAAAAACAACTTTCTCTCAACTTCGTAGTCAAGATTCTTTGCATACAGGGAATGAAAAATTAAACTGAAAGAAGGGAAATAAAGTCCTATATGTTGGCTAAATAGTTGTTCAGAAAAATTTCCAAAACTTTGGCTAGGTTGGTCGAAAATCATCTCAAAACAGGGTAATCTTGAAGTCACGATTCTGTCCATATGCAGTGGGTTTTTCATCGACTTGGCATCGATTTTTCCAACTGATCGTTGCGCTAAATCCCAATCCAGTTGGGGGGATATCTAGAGGGTATATTGGCTCTCTATAGGGTTAATTAGATCGAAGTTTGGTTACGCAAAAATTAAAGAAAACTACTAGCAAAGTTGGGTACCTGGCGGTGTTCAAAGCAGAGCACTGCTCCGTTTCTCGAGTTTTCCGATGATCGCCGGTGGAGGGCGGCTGTCGGTCAGTACCACGGCGATTGCCTGGAGATTGGGGAGGCATGTGCCACTGCAGGGTGATTAGGTCGAAGGTGTTTAGGGTTTCTCAGTCGAATTTTTGGCCGCTTGGTTTATAAGCACGAAAGGGGGGGTCGGGTTGTGTATTAGAATCCGCATGGGGATCGCTCCTGTTCGGCTTAGCAACAATGCATGCTACACTTGGGGTCGGGTTTGGCTGCACTTGGGGCCGGGTTTGGCTGCACTTGTGACTAGTTTGCCACATCTTGTCCTTGTTTGGTTGTAGGTGTGGCTTACTACTTCGATGAGAAGGTATTGAACCTTGTTGGGATCCGGATACCATATCGGATTTATGGCATAGAAAGTTACGTCATCGTGAATTAGTTTACCATCTCCTGTCCTTGTTTGGTTGGGGGTATGGTAAGCTAGTTCAATAGGTGTGTATTGGACCACGTTATGATATGATCTTACTTATTCTTATTGAGCAGTATTTATTCACTTTATGTGGCATGTTCTTTTTGTATCTTGTTACGTCCCTCTGAGGACCTGGTGATCTCTCCAGATATAGGTGTGCAGGACTTCCCGCAGGAGTATGGCTCCGCTATAGACTCATCCTTCACGTTCGAGCGAGTTGTACCTTCGGATCACAGCTGTCCCTATTGGGTCGAGGAGCCTATTTAGTCATTTCTTATTTTATTTATCTTAGAGGTTGGACTCTATTTCCTTTCAGTTCATTCTAGTGCCGGTAGTGGATTTGTCTCCGCTCGGCCAACAACTATATTTTGACATTTACTTTGATTCATGAGTTACCATTTTCTTTATATTACTGTGGATGAGATGTAGCTTTTACCTGTGACTGTTTGTTATTATTATTCACAATACAGCTTATGTGTATATTTGAGATTTCCATATATTGGAGTATATCTCGTATATATGCAGCTGGCATGCTTCATTCCTAGTCCTACGTATTTTGGGACTGGGGCGTTACATGAACAGAGGAAGTAGTGCAACTGGTGCTGATACTGTCTGTCTCTGAGTGGATAAGTCCTTCATTCAGGTAGAGGAGGTAGATAGTCGCCATCGAATTCGGAGGGATCATCGTCATCTGGAAGGATACCCCCAGTGTGGGGGTCATCTGCTTCAGATTCTGAGGAAATGCTACCCCCGACTTGGGAATCTTCATCGTCCATATGGAACCTCGTCTTTGATCGAGTGCCCATATAGACTCCTTCGGACGTGATAGCCTGTCGGCCATCTGTTGGTAGACTTCTCCTTCTTCTTTTCGCGGAGCTAAGAGAGAAAGTTGGGTTCGTAGTCCACCTTCTTTGATTGGGGCTTCCGTAAGGGGGACCCCATGAAGCCATGTTAGATGAAACACATAGTGGCTTCTCGTCGTCAGGGAAGTACAGCCGTCGAAATACGGACTTTCTCTGAGGCGGTCTTGTTGTTTTGGAGCAACAACAGTTGATAACAGTACTGGTGCATAGAAGTGCACTATGAATTGTTATGTTCTCCCTCGCTTTACGCTTATGATTTATCATGTTGTGCAAGTCAGCAGAAGGGAGTTTTGCCTTACAACCCATGTTGCATGCATCGCCGAGCTTTGCATGCGGGTTCGTAAGGAGAGTAGGCGCATCCAGACTTAGTTCTTGTGCAGGGGCAACCCCCAATCCTAAGTTCTGTGATGTCCTTGAAGACAGCCCCGTGCTACGCGTTGGGACCTTTATTTTTGTTGTGGGTGCATAGGCCTTGGAGACTGGCCTTGGGCGCATGCTCCTTGACAGCATGTCTGAGCCTCTTTGATGTGGGTGCATTGTATGGATCCAGAGAGCCTGGACGCGTAGCCTAGCTTTGGGTCATGGCTTTGGATGCCCAGTCTGCTGAAGACAGAAGTGTTCTGGTTGGAGCTATGCGCCCAAACACTCCCTTGGGCGCATACCTGGTGGAGCAGCACTGTTTTTCCTCAGTTTGGCCTCCTTCGTTTGTTAGCCTCGTCGGGTTCGGCCAGAGTGTCGCACACCCGATTCTTGGCATCGTAGTATTTTTCTTTGCCAAGTCTTGGGTGTTGAATACCCTATTATTGGTTGTGCAGGGAAGAAGTCACTGGGCTAGTAGAGCCCGGAACGGTGTGAGCCTTCTCCATTTAGGAAACTTCTGTAGCAGAGTCATGCGCCCATGTGATAGAGTCCTCCAGCTGCATATCTGTTATGACACTAGCAGGATATGCACAACGAGCCTTCGAAAGCCAAGTTTTATGAGACTTGTTTGGCTTCGCTGATTTTGAGGGAGTAGAGCCGTCCCTCGAGAGCATCTCTTCGAACGCTTGCTGATCGAACTTTACGATCAGCATCTTCTGAGTACTCCCCACTTTGTCAGTATCGGATTGCATCACCACCTTCTCGTCAGAGGAAAAGGTAGTCCCCAGCAGAGTCACCATTTTTATGGACACACAAAAAAAAGAAAGAAAATGTTATCTTTTCTTTTATTGACACAAGGCACCACAAATCGAGTACGCCTAAGAGATCCTGCGATGAGGATCCCCGAGTACAAAAAAGAATTATGGAGAATGGGACGATGGAGATCGAGCTGCAGTTGCTCCTTTACTCCGTTGACACTCTGATTGCAAAAGTGGAAGAAAACCTAAGAAAATTGCTAACTCTCGGCTCACTGGCAAGAAGTGCAGCAATTTGGCTCTTGAAAATGCTCTCCGTTCTCTGTTTTGAAGAGGGATGAGGCCCCCATTTTATAGTCGTTCTCGAGCTGGAATGATGTTATGCGCCCACATGAGGAAACACGCTGGTTCTTATGTAGGCGCATAGTCCTTCTTTGGGCGCATAGGATGTAGGCGTATACAGGCTGCGAGATCGTGGGTTGGTCATGGTGTTGACGTGGCCGCATGCTTCGGTGCACGTTTGCTCGTGGAGACTGACGTGGCCATGCGCTTCGGTGCACATTTTGATCATGGCTTTGACTGAGTCAGGCTTGGGCGCATAGCTATGTCTCAGGCTATGCGCCCTCCTTTCGGGGGAGCTAGTCTTGGGTGCATGAAGCTTCACTTGAACTGGGCGTATGGAGCTTCATTCAGTGGGCGCATGGAGCTTCATTGAGTGGGCGCATAGAGTTACACTGACGGGCGCATGGAGCTACTCTTGACTTGGGCGCATGGAGCTATATTTGCTAAAAAAATTTCATGCTTCTACAGAAGGCTGTTTTCATCGAAGGAGTTGAGGATAATGACGGCACCGAGATTGTTAATGTCATCAAAAGAGATCGTTCGTCGCTCCGGTAACCCCAACCGAGGAGGAGGACGTTACCCGTGAGATTGTATGTCATCCCCGTGCCTCCTCTCCTCTCCTCCTCCTCCGGAGGTCTTCATCTGGGGCCTCCTCCTCCTCGACAACTTCAAAGACACCCTCATTATGGTCAGAACGTTGTCATCCGACGAAAGCAGTTCGGGATTAAGTCCCTAGACAAGAAGAAGAGGGAGAAGTTCTTGAGGTTGGGAGGTTCCAATTATTGGTGAAATGGATAGATCAAGCAACATCAACTGGACTTCAGTTGTCCAGGTGACCGACCTCAAGAATTTATCGAGGCCGAAAAAGAAGGAGCCTACTCAGATCGGCAACCAAGAAGGCCTTAGCTCTACTACAAGTATATCATGCATCTCTTCTTTTGTGCAATTAATTTTTTGCTTTCATTCATTAAATTTTTTATTTATGATGTTTTTTCTCTCTCCTCTCTCTCTATCTATCTGGGTTCTAATAAATTAAGCTTGATGGTTCAAAACTATTGAATTTAAATTTAAATTTAAATTTTTGCATAATACTAAATGTTATATGTTAATATACTTTTTATTTGGGTGTAATCTATACTAATCTGTACTTTTAGATCAAGATATGTAAAGTCTGGCTTTATCATATATTTATTTTTCTTCCATGGGATGTCATCTAACAAAATAATAATAATGCATTGTGTCACGCCCAACTCAAAAAATTCTTCGTCCTCACTTGATTTCACCGAATCGATCGTCCTCGCTGGGGCGTGATGTCTTACGAGTCTGGAGTTGCACTCGTACAAGGCAAAATGATAGGTTCTCAAAATGTTTATCTTTGATTCAACATTTAGCAGCAGAAGAAAACAGAGTATACGAAATAATTCTCTTTATTTGATAAGAAGCGGAATTACGAAGGCTTTTAATAGCCCAAATGAATCATGCCTGATTGGCTTACAATACTCAGGTTTTCTCTTGTCCACAAAGGATTTTACTGTTCCATACATTATGTCTTCTATATCTCAGTCGCATCATCCTGTTGCAAGTCTGAGCATCAATGCCGTCAACGCGTTCAAGCGAAGCTCCACCACGAGCAGTCTATTCCCTGCATCCTGCAAGCAATGGTGGAGGATCAGTACTAATCCTCTCACATACTGATATTGACCCACTTTACTAAATCGACATTAAGTAGATATATGAATCATGCAACTTAACTTGTGATCTTTCTATATTTTCCTTAGGATATGTTTCATAGCATATTCGAAAACAGTAAAACATGTTAGTATAGCAATCTCGTGTTTGTTTCGTGGCGCGACTTCTTACCAACATCGACGTACTCACCCGTGCTCCGACGCAAGGTGAATACGGCTACCATATTTTTGTCATGTTATAAGTGATCTATGTGTATGATCTATGTGTGCCTGCACTTTCAGTCCACCGTTCTTTAACTATATGAAGGTCGTTGGCATATCCGTGCCAGATGGACTAAATTTCTTTGTCAATTTGGGTAACCCGACGCCCTCCCCATACGAGATGCTAGCTCATTTCGAAAGATGCCAAACTTACCATCATTGTGGTTTAACACATCGATAACCGGTCGCAAGTCATCTTACAGATGTGTGTCCTCAAGATTAACCATCCTTCCTAGGCCGAACGGTCCCGGTGCTCCGGTCGATAACTCGTTCGAGGGAAATCACCACACCCGTGCACGGGCAATATCTCAAGTCTATTCGACCATACAATGCGCGTCTTACTCAAATAACCAAACATATTCTTGAGTTCGAAACTCAGACTTCATATCGTCTTGCATATCTCTTTCTTTCAATGTTCTCACTATTTCTACGTTCTTACTCTATCTTTCTTTTTCTTTTATGTTCTCACATTCTTTGTAAGATTTTATTTTTTGTTCATTGTTCTATGGCACCATGCCCCAATTCAATATTCTCCAAACGAATGACCCGAATATTCCGAGGTACCATGCCACATTCGACAGTTCCGTCACATTCATGCCATAACTGTTATCTTCGCAACGAAGCCATCTTTTATACGTCTCGATCCTTTAAGTCATGCATTTGATGCATGCCTCGATGTTGTATTTCCATGTTCTATGCCTTAGTGTTCAATGTTCTGTGGCTCGTGTACTAAGGCACTCGTCTCAATGTTCTTTCAATGTGCTAGCCTTCTAACTCGTAAGCGGAGGCACGGACGACTCGATACGAAGGCACTCGCCGATACAGTTATCCCATGTTCTTATAGCTTGCACACCGACGTGCTCGCGTTGCGATATTCCTATGTTCATTAAGCGATTCGTACATTTTATGTACGTTTTAATGCAATTGTTCTATCTAGTGTTCTACAAGCGCTACGATTTCACTCGATTGAGCCATGCCCGTGGACTCGATAGGTTAACTTAGCATACAATAGTTGATTTTACTTAGGCATGAAGAAGTAGGAAAGAATGGTCAAAGTCCTCCCACCTTAGCCGATACGCTTTGTCGTTTCGCCGAGCCGATGCGGCTCGATTTCATAACTTTATTGCGTGACCAACTCTTTTAACTTAGCCATTCGGGTACTTCATGCTTCGTTGAATTATTCGATTGATTCGGCCTACCGTGCCCATGCTTCAGTCCGTTGCGAGGCGATGCTTTGATTTTGCGGACTCTGTTACAAACAAGGCAAAATGTCGACTTCTTACAATTCAGCGTAAATGTATAGCCTGCACACTAAACCAACTAAAATTAATATCGGACTTGTGCATTGCATCGATTCAATTTCTTAGAATCTTCGAATCGACTCAATTCTTTCTCTCGGCCAACTTAACACTTGTATCGATCTTACTCGATGCACCCCTTTGATCAACATAACTCTTTGCATCGATTCGCATCAATACATATTTTGGGTCAACGGAACTCTTCGAGTCAATGACTCATCATAATTGTCACGACCTGCACCCAGTGTAAGGGTACAAGTACGTAACAGCGCCCAGCCTACGCTGCAGAATCGACGGTAGAATGCTGTACTAGGTCATTATCTAAACAACAACTCACGCAAATATATAATGTACTTGTTATAATCTCAACTCCGAACGGAGGACAAGTATAGATATAATGAAGCTCAATCACAGTCTAAGCACGATAAGATAACACAGAAGTCTATAACTAATAAGACTAAACAAAAAAAACTACTAAATAATAATATCTCAAATAATCTCAAAACAAAGTCAAATATCTCAAGTTATTACAATTCAAGTTTTAAACATGAATCTAAAACAAGTCTACTAAGCTAGTCTCCCGATCACTCCTGAGAGTCGGGGCCAATGGTAGCTAATCCATCTTCGGATCCATAGCAAGTAGGACAAGTGTCCTCAGGACAAACATCTGTAATATTTTGTCAACGTATCCAGTCAGGATTGGAATAAGCACAACTCATCTAGAAATTCCAAATAAATGTCAAAGACTATAAACAGTTATAGATAGTTATATTAATGAAGCATGGAAGTTTTAGACATGTAATGATGTAAAGCAACAGTTTAAAGTACAAGAGAAGTAATATAACGAATCAGAAGATCATGACAATGAAGACTGTAAATAAAATCTAGCTGAACTAGAGTAATATGATATAAGTCTAGACAATACAATGTAAGTCGAGTGTAATCCCAATGTGAGTCTAGTACAACATGAGTCGAGTGTGATTCCAATCAATGTTTCTAGTAGGGCAGTTCGAGTAAGGTGATACCAGTAATGATCCTTGTGATGATTCTAGTGATGATCCTTGTATGATGGTTCTAGTGATGTTTCTAGACAAAACTCCATGTATGTTTTAAAATACTGAGATAGACATGTAAACGACTAGGGGTAAATTAGGCACATCGCATACTGACCAAGTGTGGGATGGCTATAGTTCGAGTATAGTTCATAGGAAGGTAGTTCAAGTATTTAGGAATGTTTACATGTCTAGTCAAGTATTTCTCTGCCCGACAAATATAAGTGAATCCATAATCCGACACGAAAGTAAAGTACAAGTCCAGCCAGAACATGATGGTGCTAGTAGGTGGTTCGAGTAATAGAGGCTAGACGAGTAAAGTATGTGTGTCGCATACATGACTTCAGTAATACCAATCAGTATTTGTAACAGAGAATCAAATAGAACTAATTAGAACTGAAATACAGTAACCGACAAGTAAATGAAAGAAATATCAGAGAATGTACTCGCCTGATACTCTGAATGACTGATATGTACAGATGTCCGAACCGGAGTCATAATGTCCTATTTAGAGCAATACAGGTTATATTGTATTCAAAAGGTAATAATTGAAGTTACAATACAATCTACATGATTCTAGACCATTATAGGTCAAAGTCAACTCTTGGTCAACTTTGGTCAACCTCCAGTCAAACAAAGTCAACATCTAGGGTTTGGTCAACTAGTCAAACTTAGTTAATTAGGTCAACTAGGCTATTTCTAGGTCAAAAGTCAAATGGTCAATTCTAGTCAAGTTTGACTCACAGTTGACTTCTGGTCAACCTTGGTCAACATGGTCAAATCCTAGTCTATCTATGTTAGGTCAAAATTCTAATACTCTAATAGCCTAGCCATGTAAAGATACTACTCATGTATCACACCATCAAGGTATTCCTAATACATTATCTATCTATCTATCTATCTATCTATCTATCTATCTATCTATCTATCTATCTATCTATCTATCTATCTATCTATCTATCTATCTATCTATCTATCTATCTATCTATCTATCTATCACCACATCACCTCTATATATAAATTACCCTAGCCCTATACCTATAACATATATATAAACCTACTCAAGTCTAACCAACATATTATATATATTCATATATATAATATCCTAATTTAAAATACACTTCCCATACCATAGGATACCTTATCGTTTTCTAAGCCTTCAACTGCAATACCAACACAAGGGCTTACATATAAAATTCTCACACACTAGTACTTGAATCCTATGACACAACACACGCATACAAGTTATCTAACTCATCATCTACCTATTCCCCAATCTAACTGTAACACCCCAGTCCCAAAATACTTAGGACTAGGTACGTATCCATGCCAGCTGCATACATACGAAGTATACTCCAATATATGGAAACCTCGTATGAATACATAAGATGTAAAATACAGTAAACTAAGAGTAATCTAATCTTATCCACAAATGAAGAATAAAAGATATTATATAATCAACTGTAATAAGTCTTTGTACAATACGTTGGGCAAAGACAAATCAACTACTAACAAGTAAGAAAAAATATACATGGAAACGGAAATGATTTGGCGGGAGTAGCAAAGAAAGACCCAAGACACGTCATCTCCGAATGAATAGAGAAGATCGCGACCTTGACTAGAACACCTGCATTATCACAGAAGCACACCCCTGGAGAGATAACCAGGTCCTCAGAGGGACGTAACAAGATACAGGAAGAACATGCCATAAATACTGAATACAAAATATACCACAAAGAAAATAAGTGACAAGACAGCAATAAGGTAATCTAACCGTACTACTGTGTTCATGCAGTTAAGAACAAACCTCCAACGCATGGACATCTGGCTCAGGAGCAGTAATCTCAGGTATGGTCCTATCAGGATACCAGGGACCTCAAAGCATAACATTCTTCGAATGTCAGAGGCCAGCAGGATCAGTAATAGGAAAGTGCATAAAGGACCCATACGTTAAGGAACTGTTCTTTCCACCCAATGCCTAACAGAGTCACATCCATGTCTCATATACCTCTACTAACTGCTAAATCTCCTAACATGCCTTTATTAGGAGTTAGCCCTAACGCATGCACATGGGGGATCAGCCTATACGCAAGGACCCCTACATGCTACTCGTCTCACACATCCTCGTGGTACAACTGTGTCGAGGCATATGCAATACACTATAAACGGTAGTACCCTAACTCTAAGTTCATATGCAATCGAAAGATAGTAACAAAGTAACTAATAATCACTGAGCATGTAGTAAATCAAGAACTATAATAACTGAAAATAATGAACAGTGATATGTAATAAAATAAAGACTGAACGTAAACAGTATAATGGTAAGGTATCTTGCCTGAGGTTATGTGCAAAAGAGAATAATCTAGTAGCTCGAATAGACAAATAAACGAAGCAAAAAAAGTCAAATCCCGTAGATGACTCTGGATGCTGCAACAAACATCACGAGCGAGTTTGGAATATAAGATATGCCTAGGAAATGCCTATCCAAAAGTTAAATTCTGGAACATGGGCAAAATTATAATTTCGGGTCAAAATGATGTCCGTCGTTGGACCTGCTTTGCACCGAAATGCGTGCCAGAACCTGCGGTCTCTAAAGTCGTCAAACTATATGTCTATAAATTTATTTTGATGAGACGAATCCAACGGTATGTCCAATTTTGGATTCCGGTAGGCCGCGCACAAAATTGCCCGTTGAGTGGGATTGTAGGCCCGCCAAAATGGCGTCCCAGTCAACCTTCTCAGAATTGAACCAAACTTGGCTCACAGGACTAGAAAAATATTTCGAGTCCAATGGCATAAGTTTCTTCGTGATTTATTGAGTGTACACAAAGTTGTGACTTAATTTGCAAAGGGTCGATACGGGGGTATCTCGACGGATACGCACTGATTTCGTCGCGCACATGCAACGAAATCGGGTTCCGTCAGTTCCCACATGTCGACAACATCCATATGCGCCTTTTGATGCATATAGTGCACGAACACATCGCCCGATTTGTTGGGGCGCACGCCGTATCGGGGTGTTTTTCTAATTTTTGAAAACAGAATTTACAATTTTTCGTGAAACTTTAACAACGTGTAACTTTTTACACACTAGATAAAAAGTGAATCCAGAAGGTGCATTACAATCTCGATTATGTTGTCTTTGACTGTCTTAAATTAGTTTCTACAAAATCTTAAATATAGAACAAAAAGTGGCCAACAATTTGGTGTTTTAAAATAGTTTTTAATATCCAAAAAATAGTTTTTCTCCAACTTCGTCTCGATTTTTCGAGCAAGTTGGATGGCCATGTCGAAATCCACCTGGGGGATCTCGAAGAGGGTCATGTGGACTTTCTACACGAATTTACGGATCTAAAATCGGATTAGAATTGAAGAAGAAATTTAATGGAGAAGTCGGATACCTCGTTGTTGAAAGCTGTTATTGTTGTGGGTGGTTGTTGTTGTTGTTGCTGTCGTCGCGAGGTGCTGCTGTCCGAGGGCTTGCCGGGGATGAGAGGGGAGGAGGAAGGAAGGAGGAAGAAGGATGGAAGAAATTAGGAGGAAAAAGGAAATTAGGTTTAGAATATATGTAGGTGTTGATAAATAGGCTAAAGGGGTCGGCCCCTTAAAGAGTTGCTGCTGCCGTTTGCCCTTTTTTTTTCTTTGTGGGCGGACCCCACTTGCTAAGCACGCACAAGTGCTGGTGCTTCTCCTTTATGTTGTGGTGTGGGTGGTCGGGTGTGGCCGACCACCCATTTCCTTAATATTTTTTTATCCAAATCTTTTTAATTCATTATATATATATATATATATATATATATATATATATATATATATATATATATATATATATATATATATATATATATATATAAACCAAATAACAAATTTAATATTATCTATCCAAATATTGAATATATTTAAACATATCTACATGTATATATAAATTCAATTCACAATAAATCAACTCAAAATGATAATAATATCTTAATAGAATAAACATGTTTAATAAATTTCCATAAAATAACTTTAATAATAATAAATTAATAAAATTGTCTCAATGGGTGAACTTATACCGCACACCCTTATCCGGGTCCAAAAATTTGTACCATTTTTGTAACACATTAATAAATAATAAAAATGCCAATTTTTGTACCACTAAATAAAAATTAGAAAATATTCCTCAAACCTTAAAATAAATTAAGAAATATTTGTACATACATAAAATATGCCTACATAGTCGTCATTGGTTACACTACATGCCTACTTGGGCTTGGGTTTGGTCCGGGCCCAGTTCGGGCTGGTTTGGACAACCCGGGTCATCTAAAAATCAATATATAAAATAATATTTAATTAAAATAATTTAAATGAGTTAATGCACAACTTGGCCTGGTTTTTTTCTAGTTTGGACAAAACTATGGCTAGGCCTCCCATGGCATGGCTAGTACAGTAGTCAATGCACACTGCTACATCTTCCGTGCCAAAATTCATGGTCGTCTTGTGCCTCAAAACTCAATAATGGCTAAGATCATTTTTAATAATTAAATAAAACCATAAATTGCATAAATTCATTTTAAAGTCTTTTTAAATAATAAAAAATATAATTATAAATTTTTTTAGGGGTTTTACACTAACTCTCTTCCCACGACTACTCCTACTGCTACTGCCTAATACTACTACTGCTACTGCCTAATGCTACTACTGCTACTACTCCTACTGCACTACTGCAATTGCTCCTACAGCCCATGCTACTGCTATTATCTACCAAGTCAAGGCCATGCCAAGCCAGGCCCCAAACTCAAATACTTATATGCATCCCATAAATCTATATAACTAAATATAAACTCATAAACATAGGAAACCATATATGATCTCAGAAACCTATATAACTATATATAAACTAAACTATTAACTCAACGTGTAACTAACTCAACCAACATGTTATAACAGAGAGGGGGAAAGTGTCTGCTGTGTGGTATCAGAGGTGTGTGTGAACATCAAGTGTCCAAGGTCGAAATTGTGTCAAAACCCGGGGATCAATATGTAACAGGCAACGAATGCACAGTGGGTGTGTGCGGGGTGTGTCGACCAGTCTAGGGACACGTGTGTCCAATTAATG
Source organism: Iris pallida (assembly GCA_029216955.1). Taxonomy (NCBI): domain Eukaryota; kingdom Viridiplantae; phylum Streptophyta; class Magnoliopsida; order Asparagales; family Iridaceae; genus Iris; species Iris pallida. The sequence continues at coordinate 39,832 of JANAVB010033240.1, read as the reverse complement.
GTCATGGGGTCGTGTCCGATGATAGCCTAGGTCTAGGGGTACCTATGTGTCCAAGTGTCGCGTGTCCACATGGTGTCATGTCCGAGTACGAGCCCCGTATTAGAGGGGTACTCGCGCGTGTGTGTGTTAGTGCAACCCTATGTGGTCGTGATTTCTCACAAACCACAAAACCAAATCCCCCTAAATTTTGGGGACACCCTGACAGTCATGGCTTCCGCCTCCACACTAAAATTCGTGTCAAATAGTGTCGTGTCCTAGGAGTTCTAGCCTCGGGGTAGCAGGACACGTGCACGCTGTGTCGTGCAATGTCCCTGTGTCAATTTTCGATACGAAAATCCAATCAAAATCAACTCAGAGTTTATAAATGAAATATACATATAATTAGCTACAAAATTATATAATTTGTTTTAAAAAACATTAACATTCATTTCTATGTGTATTTCACCAAATACTTTACATAGCACTCCGATACTTTTTCGATACGCACCCTAAATGGATTCGATTTTCCTACCAAACTTGGCCTACAGTTAGGGGGACCCTAAATGAATGCATCTATGGAGAGAAATCAAAATATTAATGGGTTTAGAGGCGATTACCTATTGAGAGTTGGAATCTCAATGAAACCTTCTAGATCTAGATCTCCACCAAGCTCCAATGGTCAAATTGCTCCCAATCCTTGCTAGCTAGCTTCTAGAGGCTTCCTCTACACCAGGGGAGTGTGTTGTAATTGATTAGGCTCAATTTGGATTTGATTTGGAGAAAGATGGTGAATTTGGGGAAGAACACAATTTAGGTTTAAAGATGCAATAAAAAGAGGCAAGGGGATGCTAACATGATGTTTAAATAGGCAAGGGGACATGTGTGGCCGACCAAGAGTAATTCCTAGGGTTAGGGCATGGTTCAAGTTGGTAATTGGGCTTCCTTTGGTAGAATTCAAGGCTTTTTAGGTAAAGGCCCATGTAAATTAGGGTTTCCAAGCTAAATATCTAACCTTAACATAATCTCTAGATATCCTTAACCATGTCATTTAGTTGGAAGCTTCTAATCTAATATCTAGGCTCATGACTAATATCTAGATTAGGACAATTCTAGGTAAAGGCCTAATATATCAATTAGCACATTATTAAATAAAATAATTCAAATATTCACAAATGACCAAAATACCCTTTGCTCCAGAAAGTGGTCGTGATAATAATGTACCATACGGAGCAGAATATTACATAATATACCACTCAAAACAAGGTTCGTCCTCGAACCGAAACCAACACTCAATCCAAGTGTTTTTCTAGATCATTTCACGATCTCGCCCAACTATTGTTATTCCGTTTCAAATACTAGTACAAGCTTTCATTAACTTTCGTAGTCTTTCCTGTAGCTCGATTTGAATTTAGCATACAACTTGATTTGGATCATACATATATTCAAGGCATCCCAGAAATATATGTATTTCAACCAAGCCTAGTGGTACAGAATTGGAACAAGGCTAATAGGTAAAATTTCATTCCTAGATACTTGCCATCTCGTACTCTCAATCGGACTAAATCTTTAGCGACCGTTCTCGAAACTTTATCGCATATGTATATTCGATACATACTTGATCCATTCAACAAAGTCACCATATGCGTCACGATTCAAATCACATTTCTCCTTTCGTAAGTTTCGTATGGACCATCAATTCTATGCGTCGCGTTAAGCCGTCGCACATCCGATCGCAATAAGTCTTCGCAACGCCTTACGTTCGAAGTCACTGCCTAACTATTTCTGAAGTTTTACCTTGCAATTCATCTCGATATGATTTTTCCTTTGTGGACTTGCAAATGCATCAACTTCAGGACTACGCCCGCTAGGTGACTTACCTAGACATCAAGCTTAATCTCTCCCAACGCAACTTTAAATTAACGTTGCACAAAGGCCATAATTTATCCGACATAAAAGTTTAATTCGAGTCGATGATGCTCAAAGGCAACGGTCCTTCCGACACAATTCTTTAACTCGAGTTGCAATGCTCAAAGGCAACAATTTCTTTCACACAAAGGTCTCTACGATGCGTCTTATGTTCAATTCCTATCAAGTAGGAATTTTCTAGCCAATTTTCCAACTTGTCCATCTCGTAACATCGAATATAAGTTCGATTCACGCAAGCTCAATTGCTAGGTGAATCCAAATCCAATGACACAATTTTTCGAGATCGCCTATCCATATCACCAAGTTTTATTTGTGAAATTGCTATTTGTCGACCAACATAATCATTCAAGCATTCATCCGACCAATTCTCAAATTCTGACTACAAAATTCTCAGTCGAAAATATTCCATCAATTTCCAAAACAATTATTTGATCGCCTAGACTTATCATCAACATGCACCACATCTAATTTGTTATCGATACAATTCCATATGCGACTTTATATGGGTCATCTTATAGGTCTGCAACATTCACTTTGATTTGGCGGTCAAGTCTTCTAGGGTCATCTGTCCTAAAGCTATGCTCGATAATTGGGATCATTAATGAAGGACAGTTATTACGAACCATGCTATATTATTTTGGAGCTAAATCACGTTCCGACGAATTCTATAGGACTACCCAAATTCGGACATAATCATTTCTATCTACGCAGCTGAAGCGTAACTATCCTCCGAGTAATTCATGCACTACCGTCGATGATTCCGTAATTCACAAAACATATACTTGTATCGACTTCGAGTCTATCTACCCAAGGTCGACAACTAACAGGCTATACGTATCGAAACAATTGTCGACAACTTTATAGTCTCGTTTGATCAATCATAAAGTTTGCGATCAACCAGTTCGATATTCTCGTATTGTGATTTACAAAATTTTTGATATTATAGACACATTTTGTTTTGTATTCTCACATCGTGCTTATGTTTCCAGGTATTGATTTTTATAGTGCATATCAATTTTGATAGCGCGAGGGTCAACTTTGAATCTGCATCAACATCAACTTAGCTTGTATTGCATACATCCAAGTTCTTAACAAACTTTTTCTTTCACATCAAATCGTTTTTTCGATTCGTCGTATCTCGCTATACCTCGATCGTGTAACCGAGGTTTAATTATCTAATTTGAACCCTCGAGTTATACGATCGCGCCTTCTAAGTTTCACGCATTTTAATCGCACTCAAATGAGTTTCATCGCAACATAACCAACTATTTTCTTAGGCACAATTTTTTGCATCAACCAACTTTTCATCGAGTCGTAGTTCGTGCGATTCGATTACAATTCGTATCAACCAGCATTTCTATTGAGCTCGCAAGTTGTGCGATCCAATTTCAATTCGCATAGACTAATATTTTCATCGAGTTCATAAGTCGTGCATCCCGATTATAATGTTGAGTTTCCTATTTCGCCAATCCGACTATTGTCTCGAAGCAAAACCTTTCGCTTGTCCCGGTCGTTCGACCGACTTATAAATTTTTGTCTGACATATCATTCATTGATACAAGTCTACGCCATGCATTGTAACCTATATTGAAAAATACTTGTATCAACATATCGTCATACAAATTTTTAATCGAGTTTTGGTACTATTCCGTCCGTTACGGACAAACCTTCCGCAATTCACACAACGTGTCAATGCAATCCATCGCATCAGTGGTATAGCATATACCACTCATAATTTGAGTCATTCATCGCATAGGTGGTATGGCATATACCACTCGAAAATCAAGTCATTTCCTCGCATCATACTCGGTATGAACCATCAGTCTATTTCGACTCACGATTTCCATAGTGATCATGCCGACCATATCTGTAACTTTTGATTAATCAAAATCTGACACAATTCGGCCAATATATTCATTTGCCAGCACAAGTTGGGTGCACAACCAAACTGATTCATTTCTATTGATTTATGATTTTAGTTCCATCCGTTGCACCTCGTGCAATGATTTATTTCTGACATCCGTTGCACCTCATGTAACGATTCATCTTTGACATTTATTTTTGACATTCGTTGTACCTCGTGCAATAATTTATTTTCGACATTTGTTGCACCTCGTACAACGATTAATTTTTGATATTCAAAGCCAATGCTCGAATCCGTTCAACACATTCGATATCAACTTTCATGTTCATTTACAATGTGCACAAATCGTAATTCAACTCATTGCATTTCATGCAACAAAAACGTTCTACGACTTTTGTTATATCGATGCAACTAACATTTCTCATATTGACTTATTGCATTGAAACACAAATATCTCAATTCATATTTCATGACTTGTTGCACTTGCAGCAACAAACATTTCAGTTCACAGCACATGACTTATTGTACTTGCAGCGACAAATATTTCATGACTCATTGCACTCAATGCAATAAACATTTCATGACTTTCTCAGCAAATATTATGTAATTTCTAAAACACACGCGGTAAAATTACACAACTTGTTTTAGACTTATTGTATGGAATATCCAGTACGACATTGAGTAGAGTCAAGAGTGATTATATTGTGGTGGGCAACTTTTTGGAATTGAAATGAAGCAAGCGTCCTGAAAAAATTGAACCTAGTGCTCTGATACCAATTTGTCATGCCCTGACTTGGGAAATCGTTCGTCCTCACTTAATTTTACCGAATCGATCGTCCTCGCTGGGACGTAAAGCCGTACAAGTCTGGAGTTGCACTGTATAAGGCAAGATGACAGGTTCTCAAAATGGTTATCTTTGATTTAACATTTACAGCGGAAGAAATAGATTATACGAAACAATTCTCTTTATTTGATAAGCAATGAAACTACAAAGGCTCTAAATAGCCCAAATGAATCATGCCAGATTAGCTTACAACACTCAGGTTCTCTCTTGCCCACAAAGGATTTTACCGTTCCATACATCATGTCTTCTATATCTCGGTCGCATCATCCTGTTGTAAGTCTGAGCGTCAATGCCGTTAGCGCGTTCAAGCGAAGCTCCACCACGAGCAGTCAATTCCCTGCATCCTGCAAGCAATCTAGTGGAAGACCAGTACTAATCCTCTTGCGTACTGATATTGACCCACCTTACTAAACTGACATTAAGTAGATATATGAATCATGCAGCTTAACTTATAATCTTTCTATATTTGCTTTAGGATAGGTTTCATAGCATATTCGAAAGCAGTAAAGCATGTTCTCATTGCAAGCATGTTATGTTTGATTCATGTAAGCAAACAGGCAGGCAACATATAACAATCTTGTGTTTGTTTTGTGGCATGACTTCTTACTAACATCGATGCACTCATCCTTGCTCCGACGTAAGGTGAATACGCCTATCATCTTTTCCTGTCATATTATAAGTGATCTCTGTACAGGATCTTTGTGTGACTGTACTTTTAGCCCACCATTCTTTAACTATATGAAGGTTGTTGGTGTATCCATGCTAGAATGGACTAATTTTCTTTCTCAAATTAGGTAACTCGACGCCTTCCCCATACGAGATGCTAGCTCATTTTGGAAGACGTCGAACTTACCGTCATTGTGGTTCAACACATCGATAGCTGGTCGTAAGTCGTCTTACATATGCGTGTCCTCAAGATTAACCATCCCTCCTAGTGTAATGCCCCAGTCCCAAAATACGTAGGACCAGGAATACGAATACATGCCAGCAGCACTTCACTAATGGGCCAAGCTACACTACAAGCCCACTAGCGAAATACTTAAGCTATAAATCATGATAACACCCAGAAATACAACACAGTTCACAGGTATATACATCTAATCACATCCACAGAGTCTACAAAGAGATCAAGAATAAATAAGAAAATGTCTCAAATATCCAGCAATAAAAGTAATGAAGTCTGTGCGGGTAAAACATCCCAAATCCACAGAGATAGAAACAAAGTACAAATCAACTACAAGTCTGATGCAAAGAAAAGGAAATAATGTAGCAAAACTAAATATGAAGATAACATGATCACGAAAAATCCTCTGGCACTATCTTGTCCTCCTGTGCCGGTATGCCTCCGATCTCAGCTCCCGAACTGTAAACCTCCGGGTAGTCTTCAGCTTCGTCTAAGCCTGGAAATAGCCAGGTCCTCAAAGGACTAGCAAGGTGCATAATATACATGCCAATGTACAGAAATAAAAATATGAACTAAGGCAATCTACTGTATCCGTCTATGTGCTATGCAAGTGAGATACTTTTCTAGAATACTAGACCCCTTCCACTAAGGCTCACTAGCACCTCAGCAGGGTATTGTCCCCAGTACTTGTGTTGTGGCACCAAGGATAATCATTTCTTGACAATGATAATTCTTTACTCTGATACAGCGATAAAGGTCACTAAACAACGGGCCACACGATAATAGGTCTGATATTGTAGTCAAGTTCTCTCCAATCCCCATGTTTAGAATGTAGCAATATCAAGTCTGTATAGTCATCTCGAAAGTAAAAGCAATACTGATAAAGAAATCTAGAATGCTAACACGGATTCAAAACCACGAATAATCATGTAAACCTCGCATCATGAATGTGTCGGTGTCCTGTGGTCAATTGTGTCAATGGACACATCAGTATGTACGTAATGCCTAATGTCAATACTCGATGTCACTATCATGACATCGGCACCCGTCTATAAATGGACACTAAGTATCTGTTGGCATAGTTTATTTTGATAACATTAACAGCATCTTCGTAGTCTACTTTTTCTCTGTATTTCAGATTGATATTCTTTCAAAAGTTCTACTATATAAAGTCTGTTCATTCAAGCCAAGTCATCAAAGCCTTGAAGACTGAAGAAAAGACCAGCGATCCTTAAAGACGGCTCTCAACATGTCATGATATCGAGTCTGTACAAGGTCTAGGTCTTTTTGTAAACACTTAAGGTTGGATGACAAAACAAAAAGCTCTTCTATTTTTTCAGTCAAAAATCAATGTCTAAAAGAACGACATACCGACGGTTAACTACGGCATACCGACGGTATACCGTTTTGTTGGCCATAAAATATTCTGTGACAAACATCGGCGTACCGACGGTATACTACGGCATACCGACGGTATTCCATTTTGTTAGCCACAAAACGTTCTGTGAAAAACATCGGCGTACCGACAGTATACTACGGCATACCGACGATATACCGTTTTGTGAGCCCCAAAACATTCTGTGACAAAACATTGGCGTATCGACGGTATACTACGGCATACCGACGGTATACCATTTTGTTAGCCACAAAATTTCTGTGACGAACATCGGTATACCGACGGCATACCGCGGCATACGGACGGTATACCGGTTTATCTAATTTGATTTTTGAATGGACGAATACTAGCATTAATTACTAGCCTTAAATGCTCTCCAACGGATATAATTATTACCGTTACTGTTCAGAACGATATACCGACGGCATGCCGGTCCATACCGACGGTATGCCGTTTGGGCTATATTCAGGAGCATTAAATTCTACCTACTTTTGGTTTCTATATAAATGGATGCCTTCTCTCTCTTGAAGGCTTATCCACTTAAGCCATAAATTTCTTAACAACCAAGAGCTCCATCATTACTACTCTATCCAAGCTTTTAATTATCATCCATTCCAAAAGTGCTAGAGTATTCAAGAGTTGTACTTTTCGATCTTCAAGTGTTAGAAGATCAACAGTTCTCTTCCTTTCCTTTTGAATTTGGCGAGCCTTCGTAAGAAAACTCGTGTGTAAGAAGTTGACGAGTTTTTCGGATCCAAACTCGTGTTGAAGTTGGCAAGTTCTTCGGATCCAAACTCATGTGTACTATTTTACCAAATAGTGGATTTAAGCCGGAGAGAGTTCTGGGACTGGATTGCCTCTAGGGAGGATACCAGGATACATCGCGTGTTTGATTTTTTACTCTCTCTTTTTATTTAAATAATATAGCTTCTTGTGTTTAAATTATTTTATTTCCCTATTCACCCTCCTTTAGGGTTCTACAATTGGTATCAGAGCTTTGTTCTCTTGATTTGGATTTACACCCTTAGAGTGATCCATGGCCACTAACCCTAGTATCAACACATTCCACAATGAGGGACACTCCACAAATAGACCTCCTATATTTGATGGAACCAACTATAACTATTGGAAGATTAGGATGAGCATTTATCTGAAGTCCATAGATTTTAATTTATGTAATTGTGTGATAAATGGTCTCCCTACTCCTTCCGGAGTTGTTGAGGATGTTGTATCTGACACCCTTAGGGACAAAATCATTGAGAATGTCAAGAAGCTTGCTAGTCGAGATGCTAAGTCTATGAACGCTCTTTACTGTGCTCTCGATAGCAGTGAATTCAATAGAATCTCTATTTGCAAGACTTCTAATGAGATTTAGAAGTTGCTTGAAGTCACACACGAAGGAACATCACACGTAAAAGAATCAAAGATTAGTAGACTCACACAAGAATATGAGTCTTTTAAGATGAAACACGATGAGCCTATTACTTGCATGTTTACTCGTTTCGGTGATATCATTAATCCTCTTTCTTCTCTTGGTAAGGAATATCCTGCTCATAAAAAGATCAGGAAAATTCTCAGAGGATTGACTAAAGGATGGAGTCCTAAAGCTACCGCCATCATTGAAGGGAACGACCTGACAGTCATGAACCTTGACCCTCATGGGAAAGCTTATGACTCATGAACTTGACATAAAAGATCAAGAGGAATCTTCCATGCAAGAGAAGAAGAAGGAGAAGGCCAAAGAAAAGGAGAAGTCTCTGGCTCTCAAAGTTACAAAATCCTACTCAAAGGATAGCTCCGACGACAACGAGTCGGATGATGATGAAGAAATAGCTCTCACAGCTAAGCACTTTCGAAAGTTCCTCAAGTTCAACAAAGCCAACCGCTTTAGATAGGACAACGATGAAGATCCGGTATGCTACCAATATAGAAGAACCGGTCACATCAAGAGAGATTATCCTATGATAAGAAAAGACTCAAGTAAGTACGAGAAGCCTAGCAAGGGAAGCTCTTCCTCCAGAAAATTCGCCAACACCAGCATTTGGTGTGAGAGCGATACTAGTGATTCAGACAACGACAAAGATTGCAAACACAATGCAAACATTTGTCTCATGGCAACCGATGAGGTACTCGATGATCTCTCTTTAAATACTCTCACTTATGATGACTTGGAAAATGCTATTCTTGAACTACACGAGGAACACAAAGGTGTTAGAAATAAGTACAAGAAATGTAACACCCAATTTCTGAAATGAGGGTAATTTTGAAATTTTGTATTAAATTATTTAATTATGGTTTTTAAATTTAATAATATGATTTTTTGGTGATTTTTAATAATTTTAAAACTATTTAAATCATGACTTGTGATTTGGTGTGCAGCTAGTGAAGTCGTAGTGACTGCCTGCCCTAGAGCCTAACCATGTGGGTAGAGATTTTGTTTATTACATTTAGCTTGAGGATATTGGTTATCTTGAATTTATTTGAAATTATTATAATTATTTGGAATTAATATATACTATATTAAATGGTGTGATTTAATATTATTTAATTGATTGCCATGTGATTGTTAGTAGCCCCAACCTAGAATTGACCTAACCTAGGTTAGTCCTAGTTAGTCATGGTTAGACTAAGTTAGAAATTGAGTTGGTCATGGTTAGTCATGACTAGTTAGAATGACTAGGTTGCAACTTGATTAAAGGGGGACCTTGATTTGACCATTGAATATGCTAGATGGGATAAGAGCCCTTAGATTGATTCTCCAAAACCCTAAACCTAGTATTGATGACAGCCACATAGGGCACCTATCCCTATAAAATCTCTCTTGAAACTTGTGCCTCTTTCCACTCTTTCCACCATTCTAAGAACAAGGTTTGTTTTCTTGAAATTTCTTCATAGTTTATTCATTAATGGTCCATTTTCATTGAGACTTCTTCCATAGTGATCTAAATTTCTTTCCCCTACTGTTCATGGAGGATAATCTCAGGTTTGGGCCAATTTGGAGCCATTGGCTAGCTAGAGGAGATCTCATTTTGGGGCTTTTCCTTGTGAAGGAACACACCTAGGTAACTTTCCATTCCCTCCACCAAATCTCGATTTCCTTGCATGGTTAGGAAGCCCTAGGTTCCCTCTCTCTGTTGGTATAGGCATTGTTAGGGTTTGTGTCCAATACGTGTCCGTATCGGACACGTATCAGTGATGTGTGCTAGTGTTTGACGAAATGCCCCAATGGGTATTTCGATTTGTTTTTGTGGAAGTCTTTAAATAGGAAGTGTCTATTTGATGTGGCTTACACGATTCTAGGGTTCTGAGTTTGTTTCAGTATCGTGTCGAGTCGTTTTGACACTGGTGCACGTGCGGTTGGACACGCGCACGCGGCCTGGGCGCATCCCCTGCTACTCGGGGCTCAGGTAGGACACGACATGGGTTCATTCGATACGAAACTTGGTGAACACGAGGGGGCATGCACTGACATCATGCCCCCAAAGTTTCATTGGATCTCGTGTGGGGGTTAGAGAGAAATCCGTTGTGCATCGATATTGCACTGTTCTGCGCACTGATAATTTAAGCCACTGATACGGCTTAAAATATCGGACACACGACACCGTGGACACATTACAGGCTTTTGGACACTTGCACCTAGACCTAACCTAGGTGTGGACACGATCACGAGTCCTAGTTTGTGTCGTGTCGTGTCCACGAGTGAGGTGAACACGTGCACGACACTGTGTTCTGATTTTGTCTGTGTGTGTGCACTGTTTTGAATTTAATTGTGTTGGACACATTTGTGTCCACTTTTGTGGACACGAACCATTTGTGTAGTATGTATACATTGTGTTTATCTATTACCCACCACTGTTTTATTATTTTTGATTGATCTTATTGATTACTCTCGATTTCCCATTTCTTTTACTGAAACCTAGTGTCAGTCCATTCATGTTCCTATCCAGTTTTCAAAATTGAGATTTGCCATCTTATTAAACCCATTTAACACTGTTTATTACATATAATTAAATGCATAACATGCTCTCCTATGTGTATCCTAATTGGGTGTCAAATTTGGACTGATTTGGATGTGTGTTCTTCATAAAAACTGAGATTGAAGGGTAAGTGAAAACTGTTTTTTTTTTATATGATTGAGTCACTGATTTGATGGTAAAACTGAGATTTCAGTCTTGAATGATTGAGTTTGATTTCAATATTAATGTTAATAACTGAGCTCTTGGGCTGTTTTGGTATTTTAAGTTGGTTGATGGTTAAATTTCCATTCCCCTATTATACTAAACTGTGAACTGTCCATTGTATCCCAAATTTTTCCAGATTTTCAAAAATGAGACTTGTCATTAATTTCTACCTATTAAACACTGTTATTTACTTATTTTTAAGACCCTAATATGTACACACATGTGGATCCTAAGTGTGTGTCAAAATTTGATTGATTTAGATGAGTTTTGGACTTGAAATCTGAGTTTTAAATCAAGAGTTAGAATGTCCAACTGTTTTACTGAGATGGGTTAAATGTATTGAGATTATGTTGCCTTCAATGATTTTTCCCATTCCTATATCACTGCTTGCACTCTCATGTCACTGCAACTCTTCACACACCATGTTCTGAACTTGTTTGACACTGGACACATGTTAGACACTATGTATCATTCACACACAGGTTTACCCTATTCCTGAGAACACTACAATGTTTCCCCATGCCTCTCACCTGAACTCTCATATCACAACACACATAATTTCTTCCTGTCAACTGTTTACACACACAAACCTGTGTTCTAACACACACAGCCTAGTTAACTGGCACCAGAGAACTACAACCCCTGTCCTTGACTGCAAACTAAGTTTTTTTTCCCTTTTGTGTATTAATCTGAGAATTGCACTGATTTTCCTTTTGACACTACATACAGGATATGGTTAGCTAACAACACTGTTTTTTCTATTGTCAATTTCTATTTTTTCCTGCTATACTGTTTTCTATTTTGACACTGAGCACAGTCACCTTGGAAACCTGGGACTGACACCCTCACATTTTCTGTTCTTCCAACCCTGAGACTGGGATGAACACATAGGCACTGTCTTGGGTTGTCAAACCTGAGTATAGGCCACCCTTAGCCCATTATTACACACACACATTCATATCCATACACCCTCACATTGTTTTGCCCTATTCCCAAATCACTCATAACACACATGTGTAACATGACACACACATATGCATTTGGCTCACACCCTCACTTTTCCCCAACATATTCACACACACTTTTATGCATCCTCTATTAATGATATTTGTTTTGTTGGTGACTGGATTCAATATAGGTTAGAGTGTTAACTGTTACAAAGCTGAAATTGATTCCCTTCCCTTTCATTTCAAGTTCTCCTTTTTGTATTGAGTGCAGGTACATTATGTTAATGGATGAATAAATGTAGGCATCTATATGATGTATGCCATGTATATGAGTTTGTATATAAGTATAAATGTATGTATATATGAGTATATGCATATATGTGAATGTATATAGGGGTAGGAATATACATTAGATGCCATGTATAGTTAGCTAGTGTTGAACCATTCTTGCTATACACCTTCATGTATACACACACAGCTTACATGCTAGTTTCCTTCTCTTATGTATAATATTGAATGTGATGGCTTGTGTTTGGCTTGTATAGCCTTGTGATTGGTGTATGATTGCTAGACTAGGTTTGGTTAGGCCTAGTGAGACTTGTTAGACTTGTTTGGGCTAGGACTTGACCTAGTTTGACTAGTGTGGTTGACTAGAGTTGACCAAGTGTCAACTTTAGCCTAGTTTGACCTAGACAGCATGCATATGCATTGTACGTTTCATATATCACCCTCTGTATACATCTTGACTTGTGTTGCTCTAACTAGGAGTCAGGCATCTCATCTCGGACAGTACATTTTCACAGCTATTCAGATACCAGGCGAGTACATTCTCTGATTATTTCATATCCTGCTTAGAATTATTTCCTGCAGTAGATTACTTTACTTGTACTGTCACGTTGGTCGCACGGATTGGTACTATATGGATCCCTTCTTGAGATGTTATCCTTAGGAAGCATCAGGTACTACATGTTCTGTGCGTTTCACTTACATGACGTATCATATGCTTCATTGGTTCTTTGATCACTTACGACATATACTCTTATGATCGTAGAGTCTTCCTAGAATCCTTATCCCATTTATGGGACTGCTATGTACTACCTTTGGGGTCTACCACCCTTCGGGGGCTGTTACATAGCATCATATAATATAACCTGGCTGGATCCTTGTGTATTGATTGGGGGTACGGGGGAGTATAAATAGTCATGTGAATAATTTCCAAAGTAGAATAGCCATGTACGCCTCTTTAGTATAGCCATGTACAAATCAAGCCGTTCACATGTCGACTTTGTACTCTGAATCACTAGTCACTGGTAGCTCTTATTTATAGTAGATATTTCTATTACAGCTCTCTCTCTGTTTACATACAGCATTCTTTCAGTACCTGTATCTTACTTTACTGCATGATTATATTTTCTAACCTGCTATGAACTGTTGAGATGTACTGTGCTCGCTCCCGTCCTGACTGGACCTGTTGAAAATTTTACAGAGGATGATGAGGAACCCTGCACCCCTTACTTGGAGCTTGCCTAGATGACACTCGCGACCTGGACCCCTGGGGAGGTTCAGGCAGCTGCTGAGGACGATACCCTGCTTAGTATAGATAGCTTAGACTGTTTTTCCATTTTATGTTTAGTTGTTGTTCTTGATTTAGAGTTGTATATTTTTAGTGATGATTAGACTTGTATTTCATTTCTGTTGTACCTCAGTTGAGGATTCTCTTATCTATTTTCATTCGTGCTACATTCTACCTTAGTTTGTGATTGAGTTGTACCTCTGTGTTGGACTTCTTTTGGAGAGTATTACATGTTAGCTAGTTATAGTTCATGACCTAGAACAGCATTCTACCGCCGACACTGCGGCGTAGGCTGGGCGCTGTTACGTACTCGTACCCTCACGGTGGTGCGGGTCGTGACACATTTTTAGTGGTGGCCCATGCAGGTCGAGTTGTGTAGTGGTATTCGAACTAGAGCACCACTACAGCCTGTAGTAGGAATAGGATTATTTTGAGGTACTCAATCACATTAGGAAAAACTCTAACTGGATTCCTGCCATCTAAATTCCTGTTGAAAATTTGCTTCCTTGAATAACTGTCCTCCCTTGAATTATCGATTCTATCTCAGTATTGATTCCTTGTTTGATCTGTCTCCAGGATGGTGATTGAGACACGATCGCATCGCTCTGGCTCAGCAGACGCTGGTGAGAGGCCTACCACCCCTCACCCGATTGTGGATGCTGGGACCACAGTACCCCCTATTTCTGCTCATATAGGAGTTTCTGCAGCCTTTGGGAGTGCACCTCCACCTGTCCGGAGGTCTTTCCCCATCATTCCAGATATGACTCAGCAGCAGCTACCTTCAGGGACAGTAGATGCGGCTCAGATGTTTACCCTCTTCCAGCGATTCATGGAGTTTCAGCAACAGATACAGCAGAGCCAGTCTGCTGATATCTGACAGAGCATGCAGGATACTCATCAGTTAGTCAGGACGACAGTAGAGCTAGTGGCTGCTCAGCCACAGGGAGGTCAGATGCAGCCGTATCAGCCGAGGACTCCAGACATCCATTCCTTCAAGAAGATGGGACCCCGAGACTTCAAGGGTACAGAGGGCATTATATACGCTGACGATTGGATAGAGCACATTGAGGAGATATTCCGATTGGCACAGATACCAGCAGGATTACAGATCGAGGCAGCCGCCAGTCAGATGCAGGACTTGGCCCATACCTGGTACCAGACGGACCCGAGGATTGGTACAGCCGGTCAAACTTGGGCAGCATTCAAGAAGCTGTTCACGGAGAAATTCTTTCCTGATATAGCTCTCCGTGCTCTGGAGGCGCAGTTCGAGAGTTTGGTTCAGGGGAACCAGGCCGTTGAGGAGTATGCTGGAGAGTTCAGCCGTTTGAGCAGATTCATCGAGGACCTTACCGAGGTCGGGAAGGCGAGGAGGTTCCGCAAGGGTTTGATCAAGGAGATCAAGTCATATACTAAGAGCGGCCGTGACGCCACTTTCGAGCAGATTCTGGTAGGAGCCATGACAGCGGAGGACGATCTTGGGCTGAAGAAGAAGAGGACGCGAGACACTCAGGGAGCTAGTGGCAGTACAGGCCCGGCCAAGAGGCCCCACCTACAGATTCAGCAGCAGTATCCGCATCAGATGCCCCGCTTGCAGATTCAGCAGCAGTATCCGCATTAGATACCCCGCTTGCAGATTCAGCAGCAGTATCCGCAGCATATGCTACCCCTACAGTTTCAGCAGCAGTATCCGTAACAGATGCTACCTCTACAGTTCCAGCAGCAGATGCTACTTCTACAGTTTCAGCAGCAGTACCAGCAGCCGAGGGTCTACCTTCAGCAGCGTCAGTTTCAGGGCTGTGTACCCTTTCAGCAGACACAGCAGCCACAGAGGCAGCAGTAGGCCCCGAAACAGCAGCTAGTTATTATTTGCCCCTTCTGTAAGAGACCAGGGCATAGTTGGGGCGAGTGCCGGAAGAGGTTGGGCAGATGTTTGCTTTGCGGGGGATCCGATCATCGTCTGAGAGAGTGTCCTGAGTCATCAGGACAGGCAGTTCAGGGAACAGGAGCTAGGGCTCCGGTAGGCCAGCAGAGGGGATTACCCTTACCGACTCAGCAGCAGAGGTACATGCAGCATCAGCAGCAGGCCGGAGGAGGCCAGCAAGGGCGAGCTTTCGCCAGGACAGTCGAGGATGCTCAGGTCGTTGGAGATCTAGTTACAGGTTTCGTTCTTTTGAATCAAATTCTGCAATTGTCTCTTATAACTGCCTTGAAATTCCAATTCCTTCTGTTCCTTGTTGATTTATCAATTTTGTCCTGTTGTTCTTGTGTTATGTTTGACCTTCTTCTGAGATGAATCATATGGGCTAGGTCACCCAGTTATAGAATCTAGAATCTTCGATAGTCGTGTTAGCTGGCATAGTGAGGACATATAGTCAGATTTAGGACGTATTTCTCGGGTGTGGGAATTTAAGGTTTTCGCTGCCAAGCATGCGGCAATGCGAAAATTTTAAATACCATGATTCTAGAGGTATGTGCCTTAGTCGAGAACTCTGTGATTATCGTAGCCTTGCTCGCTAGCATGACGAAGATTCTGAGTATCGTGATTTTGGACAGACGCATATGATTATCTGACGGTATGTTTGAGACTTTGATTGTGGGTTGTTTGACCTAGAAGGACTGCGACCATCTTAATTTCGAGGACGAAATTTTTATAAGGTGGGTAGGATTGTAACACCCAATTTCTGAAATGAGGGTAATTTTGAAATTTTGTATTAAATTATTTAATTATGGTTTTTAAATTTAATAATATGATTTTTTGGTGATTTTTAATAATTTTAAAACTATTTAAATCATGACTTGTGATTTGGTGTGCAGCTAGTGAAGTCGTAGTGACTGCCTGCCCTAGAGCCTAACCATGTGGGTAGAGATTTTGTTTATTACATTTAGCTTGAGGATATTGGTTATCTTGAATTTATTTGAAATTATTATAATTATTTGGAATTAATATATACTATATTAAATGGTGTGATTTAATATTATTTAATTGATTGCCATGTGATTGTTAGTGGCCCCAACCTAGAATTGACCTAACCTAGGTTAGTCCTAGTTAGTCATGGTTAGACTAAGTTAGAAATTGAGTTGGTCATGGTTAGTCATGACTAGTTAGAATGACTAGGTTGCAACTTGATTAAAGGGGGACCTTGATTTTGACCATTGAATATGCTAGATGGGATGAGAGCCCTTAGATTGATTCTCCAAAACCCTAAACCTAGTATTGATGACAGCCACATAGGGCACCTATCCCTATAAAATCTCTCTTGAAACTTGTGCCTCTTTCCACTCTTTCTACCATTCTAAGAACAAGGTTTGTTTTCTTGAAATTTCTTCATAGTTTATTCATTAATGGTCCATTTTCATTGAGACTTCTTCCATAGTGATCTAAATTTCTTTCCCCTACTGTTCATGGAGGATAATCTCAGGTTTGGGCCAATTTGGAGCCATTGGCTAGCTAGAGGAGATCTCATTTTGGGGCTTTTCCTTGTGAAGGAACACACCTAGGTAACTTTCCATTCCCTCCACCAAATCTCGATTTCCTTGCATGGTTAGGAAGCCCTAGGTTCCCTCTCTCTGTTGGTATAGGCATTGTTAGGGTTCGTGTCCAATACGTGTCCGTATCGGACACGTATCAGTGATGTGTGCTAGTGTTTGACGAAATGCCCCAATGGGCATTTCGATTTGCTTTTGTGGAAGTCTTTGAATAGGAAGTGTCTATTTGATGTGGCTTATATGATTCTAGGGTTCTGAGTTTGTTTCAGTATCGTGTCGAGTCGTTTTGACACTGGTGCACGTGCGGTTGGACACGCGCGCGCGGCCTGGGCGCATCCCCTGCTACTCGGGGCTCAGGTAGGACACGACATGGGTTCATTCGATACGAAACTTGGTGAACACGAGGGGGCATGCACTGACATCATGCCCCCAAAGTTTCATTGGGTCTCGTGTGGGGGTTAGAAAGAAATCCATCGTGCATCGATATTGCACTGTTCTGCGCACTGATGATTTAAGCCACTGATACGGCTTAAAATATCGGACACACGACACCGTGGACACATTACAGGCTTTTGGACACTTGCACCTAGACCTAACCTAGGTGTGGACACGATCACGAGTCCTAGTTTGTGTCGTGTCGTGTCCACGAGTGAGGTGAACACGTGCACGACACTGTGTTCTGATTTTGTCTGTGTGTGTGCACTGTTTTGAATTTAATTGTGTTGGACACATTTGTGTCCACTTTTGTGGACACGAAACATTTGTGTAGTATGTATACATTGTGTTTATCTATTACCCACCACTGTTTTATTATTTTTGATTGATCTTATTGATTACTCTCGATTTCCCATTTCTTTTACTGAAACCTAGTGTCAGTCCATTCATGTTCCTGTCCAGTTTTCAAAATTGAGATTTGCCATCTTATTAAACCCATTTAACACTGTTTATTACATATAATTAAATGCATAACATGCTCTCCTATGTGTATCCTAATTGGGTGTCAAATTTGGACTGATTTGGATGTGTGTTCTTCATAAAAACTGAGATTGAAGGGTAAGTGAAAACTGTTTTTTTTTTATATGATTGAGTCACTGATTTGATGGTAAAACTGAGATTTCAGTCTTGAATGATTGAGTTTGATTTCAATATTAATGTTAATAACTGAGCTCTTGGGCTGTTTTGGTATTTTAAGTTGGTTGATGGTTAAATTTCCATTCCCCTATTATACTAAACTGTGAACTGTCCATTGTATCCCAAATTTTTCCAGATTTTTCAAAAATGAGACTTGTCATTAATTTCTACCTATTAAACACTGTTATTTACTTATTTTAAGACCCTAATATGTACACACATGTGGATCCTAAGTGTGTGTCAAAATTTGATTGATTTAGATGAGTTTTGGACTTGAAATCTGAGTTTTAAATCAAGAGTTAGAATGTCCAACTGTTTTACTGAGATGGGTTAAATGTATTGAGATTATGTTGCCTTCAATGATTTTTCCCATTCCTATATCACTGCTTGCACTCTCATGTCACTGCAACTCTTCACACACCATGTTCTGAACTTGTTTGACACTGGACACATGTTAGACACTATGTATCATTCACACACAGGTTTACCCTATTCCTGAGAACACTACAATGTTTCCCCATGCCTCTCACCTGAACTCTCATATCACAACACACATAATTTCTTCCTGTCAACTGTTTACACACACAAACCTGTGTTCTAACACACACAGCCTAGTTAACTGGCACCAGAGAACTACAACCCCTGTCCTTGACTGCAAACTAAGTTTTTTTTCCCTTTTGTGTATTAATCTGAGAATTGCACTGATTTTCCTTTTGACACTACATACAGGATATGGTTAGCTAACAACACTGTTTTTTCTATTGTCAATTTCTATTTTTTCCTGCTATACTGTTTTCTATTTTGACACTGAGCACAGTCACCTTGGAAACCTGGGACTGACACCCTCACATTTTCTGTTCTTCCAACCCTGAGACTGGGATGAACACATAGGCACTGTCTTGGGTTGTCAAACCTGAGTATAGGCCACCCTTAGCCCATTATTACACACACACATTCATATCCATACACCCTCACATTGTTTTGCCCTATTCCCAAATCACTCATAACACACATGTGTAACATGACACACACATATGCATTTGGCTCACACCCTCACTTTTCCCCAACATATTCACACACACTTTTATGCATCCTCTATTAATGATATTTGTTTTGTTGGTGACTGGATTCAATATAGGTTAGAGTGTTAACTGTTACAAAGCTGAAATTGATTCCCTTCCCTTTCATTTCAAGTTCTCCTTTTTGTATTGAGTGCAGGTACATTATGTTAATGGATGAATAAATGTAGGCATCTATATGATGTATGCCATGTATATGAGTTTGTATATAAGTATAAATGTATGTATATATGAGTATATGCATATATGTGAATGTATATAGGGGTAGGAATATACATTAGATGCCATGTATAGTTAGCTAGTGTTGAACCATTCTTGCTATACACCTTCATGTATACACACACAGCTTACATGCTAGTTTCCTTCTCTTATGTATAATATTGAATGTGATGGCTTGTGTTTGGCTTGTATAGCCTTGTGATTGGTGTATGATTGCTAGACTAGGTTTGGTTAGGCCTAGTGAGACTTGTTAGACTTGTTTGGGCTAGGACTTGACCTAGTTTGACTAGTGTGGTTGACTAGAGTTGACCAAGTGTCAACTTTAGCCTAGTTTGACCTAGACAGCATGCATATGCATTGTACGTTTCATATATCACCCTCTGTATACATCTTGACTTGTGTTGCTCTAACTAGGAGTCAGGCATCTCATCTCGGACAGTACATTTTCACAGCTATTCAGATACCAGGCGAGTACATTCTCTGATTATTTCATATCCTGCTTAGAATTATTTCCTGCAGTAGATTACTTTACTTGTACTGTCACGTTGGTCGCACGGATTGGTACTATATGGATCCCTTCTTGAGATGTTATCCTTAGGAAGCATCAGGTACTACATGTTCTGTGCGTTTCACTTACATGACGTATCATATGCTTCATTGGTTCTTTGATCACTTACGACATATACTCTTATGATCGTAGAGTCTTCCTAGAATCCTTATCCCATTTATGGGACTGCTATGTACTACCTTTGGGGTCTACCACCCTTCGGGGGCTGTTACATAGCATCATATAATATAACCTGGCTGGATCCTTGTGTATTGATTGGGGGTACGGGGGAGTATAAATAGTCATGTGAATAATTTCCAAAGTAGAATAGCCATGTACGCCTCTTTAGTATAGCCATGTACAAATCAAGCCGTTCACATGTCGACTTTGTACTCTGAATCACTAGTCACTGGTAGCTCTTATTTATAGTAGATATTTCTATTACAGCTCTCTCTCTGTTTACATACAGCATTCTTTCAGTACCTGTATCTTACTTTACTGCATGATTATATTTTCTAACCTGCTATGAACTGTTGAGATGTACTGTGCTCGCTCCCGTCCTGACTGGACCTGTTGAAAATTTTACAGAGGATGATGAGGAACCCTGCACCCCTTACTTGGAGCTTGCCTAGATGACACTCGCGACCTGGACCCCTGGGGAGGTTCAGGCAGCTGCTGAGGACGATACCCTGCTTAGTATAGATAGCTTAGACTGTTTTTCCATTTTATGTTTAGTTGTTGTTCTTGATTCAGAGTTGTATATTTTTAGTGATGATTAGACTTGTATTTTATTTCTGTTGTACCTCAGTTGAGGATTCTCTTATCTATTTTCATTCGTGCTACATTCTACCTTAGTTTGTGATTGAGTTGTACCTCTGTGTTGGACTCCTTTTGGAGAGTATTACATGTTAGCTAGTTATAGTTCATGACCTAGAACAGCGTTCTACCGCCGACACTGCGGCGTAGGCTGGGCGCTGTTACGTACTCGTACCCTCACGGTGGGTGCGGGTCGTGACAAAAATCTCTAAAAGTGGTTGATGCACTTCAACTTGAAGTAGAAAGACTCTCTAACATCATTATTGATGTAATAGGGAAATCTCCTGCTTCCGACATTGATAAGATAGAGTCTTTGCGACTCAAGTTATAAGAATATAAAGTTTTCATTAAGAAAAATGATGATGAGATTCAATCTCTCAGAAGGGCTTATGATTTTGCCATACATAAAGTTCAAACTGCAAATAGAAGAGAATATGATACTTCTACTAAGTATAATGATCTTCTTGTGCAGAGTAAGAAACTAGGCAATAAGAACACTACTCACACACATGCTCCAAGACACCCCCATACTCATCATGTGAACAAGAACACTACACACAAGTCCTATTCTAACACAAGGAAAGGACCATTTGTTAAGAAAACCACTTCACATCATGCCTTCTATTGTCATCATCATAACACTCATGATAGAACTCCTTGCACTAAGGCTTCACATGTGCATAACACTCACATATTTTCTTCTAAATCTTCTATGATGTGCAACTATTGTGGCTTGCTTGGACATACTTCTCATTACTATCTGACAAGGAAACAAGTTGATATGAAAGTTTATAAATGGGTTCCTAAGACTAACAATCAAGGACCCAAACAATCATGGGTACCAAAATGTTCATTTTCAACTTATGTTGTAGGTAAAGAATCCTTCTCATGCTATAAGCAAGTGGATCCTCGATAGCGGTTGTTTACGGCACATGACCGGTGATGCTTTACTTTTTACAATGCTATCGATGAAGAAGAAAGGACATGTTTCTTTTGGTAACAATCTAAAAGGTCATATCGTAGGAAATGGTAATATCGTTTCCCTCATTTTCCTTGTATTAAGAATGTTTGTCTTGTTACAAATCTCAAACACAATCTTCTTAGTATTAGTCATCTTACCGATAATGGTTATGATATTAAGTTTGTTAAACTCAAATGCTTCATTACCGATAGCTCTAGTGGATCTACAGTATATGAAGGCATTAAAAAAACAATATCTATGTTCTATATCTTGTCGAAGGTACTAATAATGACTGGTGCCTAGTTGCAAAGAACGATAAAAGTTGGCTTTGGCACATGAGGCTCGGACACGCCAACATGGATACCATTTCTCGTCTTGCAACCAAGAAGCTTGTACGAGGACTTCCAAGTATCCCCTTCAAAAAGGATATGGTGTGTGAAGAATGCGAGAAAAGTAAGTTGACCAAGTCATCCTTCAAATCCATCAACTCTGTGAGTACTACTAGACCACTTCAACTTATTCATATGGATCTATTTGGTCCTAGTAAAGTAGCTAGTCTTGGAGGCAAGTTTTATGCTTTTGTTTTGGTTGATGATTTTTTGAGATTTACTTGGGTCATTTTTCTTGCTTGTAAAAGTCATACTTTTCATAAATTTGTTGCATTTTGTAAACGTGTTCAAAATGAGAAAGACTTTTCTATTAACAAGATTAGAAGTGATCATGGAGGAGAATTTGATAATGCGATTTTAAAAGATTTTGTGAAAAGAATGGTTTTGGTCATGATTTTGCTTGCCCCCGAACTCCTCAACAAAATCGTGTTGTAGAGAGAAAGAATAGAACCCTTGGCTATATGGCCCGGGTTATGTTAAACCAATATAAGCTTCCCTAAAACTTTTGGGCGGAAGCCGTTAACACGGCATCTCATGTTATAAATAGGGTCTTGATTAGACCTATTTCTAAAAAGACTCATTATGAGCTTTGGTTTGACAAAATTACCTCTATTGAGTATTTTAAAGTTTTTGGATGCAAATGTTTTATTTTGAATACCAAGGACAACCTAGACAAGTTTGAAGAAAAAGCTTATGAAGGTATTTTCCTTGGCTACTCAATTCATAGCAAAGGTTTTCATGTCATTAATAAAAGAAGTCTTGTTGTCGAAGAGTCAATTAATGTCTCTTTGATGAACTTAACTCTTCTACATCCTCCTCATCCGATGATATTGATAACATCTCGTTTGGTTTGGAGAACTCTTCTATTGGAGATCCTCGTCCTTCTTCATTTAACAATGAAATTATGACCCCTCCAACATAAGATTCTCCACCACTCGAGCCTCCTCAAGAGGATCTCCCAAAGGAATGGAGATTTGTCCCTAATCATCCTAAGGAGCTTATCATTGGGGATCCTTCTTTCCGTGTAAGTACTAGATCCTCTACTCGTGATCTTTGTGCAAACGTGGCTTTTATTTCTCAAATAGAGCCTAAAAATATTAATGATGATTTTTATGATGAATTTTAGATGATAGCGATGCAAGAAGAGCTAAATCAATTTGAGCGAAACAAGGTTTGGGAACTTGTCCCTAAACCTAACAACCATCCCATTATTGGAACTAAATGGGTGTTTCGAAATAAACTTAATGAAGATGGGTTAGTGACTCGTAACAAAGCCCGATTGGTTGCTCAAGGCTATAACCAAGAGGAAGGCATTGACTACGATGAAACCTATGCTTCTGTTGCCCGTCTTGAATCCATTCACATGCTATGTGCTTTTGCTTGCTTTAATGATTTCAAACTCTTTCAAATGGATGTTAAAAGTGCTTTTCTAAATGGTATTATTAAAGAGGAAGTTTATGTTAAGCAACCTCCTGGCTTTGAAGATTTTTAATTTCCTAATCATTTTTTCAAACTACACAAAGCCCTTTATGGCCTCAAACAAGCTCCTCGTGCATGGTATGAGCGCCTTAGTTCCTTTTTTATTTCACACAACTTCTCTAAGGGCAAAGTTGATACCACACTTTTCATCAAATCCCTTAATGGCACACTTTTATTAGTACAAATTTATGTCGATGACATTATCTTTGGTTCTACTAACAATGCACTTTGTGTAGAATTTGCTAAAGTAATGCAGGATAAATTTGAAATGAGCATGATGGGCGAACTATCATTCCTTTTGGGCTTGTAAATCAAACAAGGACCCAAAGGAACCTTCATCAATCAAGCAAAATATACAAAGGATCTCCTCAAGCGCTTCGAACTTGACTCATCGAAATCAATGAGGACTCCTATAGCAATAACGACAAAGCTTGACAATGATGAAGATGGTACTTGGTCGACATTCATAAGTATACAGGTACGATCAGTAGCTTACTCTATCTAACTGCTAGTTGACCTGATATCATGTTTAGTGTATGTCTTTCTGCACGATACCAAGCAAATCCAAAGGAATCACACTTATGTGCTGTAAAGCGTATTTTTCGATACCTCAAAGGCACCATTAATATGGGACTTTAGTATCCAAAATCTTCATCCTTTGAGCTTCACGGCTTCTCGGATGCATATTTTATCGGATGCAAAATTGACCGAAAAAGTACTAGCGACATATGTCAATTCCTTAGGAAATCCTTGGTATCGTGGTTTAGTAAGAAACAAAACTCTGTTTCTCTTTCAAGCACTGAGGCCGAGTATATAGCGGCCGGATGCTGCTGTGCACAAATTCTTTGGATGTCACAAACACTTGTAGACTATAGCATTTCTTCTACTTGCACCTCTATTAAATGTGATAACACTAGCTCAATAAATCTCACGAAAAACCCAATTTGTCACTCCCGTACGAAGCATATTAAGATTAGACACCATTTTTTTTGTGACCATCAACAAAAGGGGGATATCCGCCTTGATTTTATTGACACTACTTATCATTTAGCCGATATTTTCACCAAACCCCTCCCAGAAGATCGTTTTATTTTTCTTTGCCAAGAATTAGGCATCATTCATTTGGACACTTATCTCATCTCCAACAGCACACCGACGGTATAGGGCGGCATACCGACGGCATGCCGATTTGCGTTCAGAATTATATTCTGTGCCCAAAATCGGTATACCGTCGGCATACGTCGGTATATCGACGGTATGCCGTTTGAGGCGTACAGCTGCTGTCAAATCTGCATCGAGCCCCATATTCTCTTCCACAATCTTTTTCCTCTTCCCTCATTAACAACACATCATATCACTTTCCTCTCTTATTAACTACCCATCTAATCTTCTCCACTTCCCCATAACTTCCCATCCCATCCCACCCCTTCCACTTCTTTAATTAACTACCTTCATCATTACTTTTTCAAAACTCCCCCCATTTACTCCCTCTATCACTCTCCCTCAACTTTCAAAACCCCTTCCTCTTCCCAATCTTCCTTTATAAACTCAATCTTCTTCTTCTTCCTCCTCCTCTTCATCTCTTCTCCTTCACAACTCTCCATCCTCCCATGGCAACCCACAAACGTCCTCGCTTCTCCTTCACCACTGCTAATCCGTTCACCCCGTGCCTCTCCCTCATGGCTATGATCCGAAAATCTTTACCTCCGCCATGGCTGCCGATGCTTGGTTCCAGCATTTTGCCAACCAAAATGTTTACAAGGGCCGAGCCATCAACTGGAATATTTTCTCTGGCCATCTCTCCCTCTTTGAGTCGGCCGGTCTCTCATCTCTTATTCGGCGTCAGGTGCCCATCTACCCCGCAGCGGTGTGCCTGTTCTACTGTAATCTTATTCCCGACATCCAGAACAACGCCATCGAGACCATAGTGAACGATCGGCACTTTCGCCTGACGGCTCGAGATATTGCTGGCATTCTTGAAGTCCCTCACAAAGGAGATACTCTGCCAACCTTGGCTGCTCTCTATCCTTCTGACGAAGTCTCCTTTGACGAGTTCTGTGCCATTATTTATAAGGGACCCAATCCTCCGCCCATTTCGGCCCTTTTCTTGCAGTTGGAGCTGTTCTACTACGAGCTCCATCGGATCGTCTGCCATACCATCTACCCCAATGGCGACAACTATGATGCGATCACCAATGACGCATTTATATCCATGTACTACCTCTACTCTAAGAAGACTTGGCCCTTTCCCAAGACTCTTCTTAATGCCTTCTTCGGTGTCCTGCTCGTGGGTAAGCAATCACTTTATTATGGCGCCTTCATCACCCTTATCCTGGAGGCGAAGAACGTGGATCTCTCCCTCTGCCAGTCGAAAGGCGTACCGTCCTACCTTGCTATCTCTCGTTCCATCCTTGGTGCATCCACGTCTCCTGCATCTTTCTTCCAAGAACCGCCGGCCGCTACTCCTTCTGTGCCCTTTTCTACCCCTCATACATCCGGGCGTTTTATGCCGTTGACCCAGCAGCATTTTGACATGCGCATGGCTCAGGTGGAGGAGCAGATATTGGCCAACACTCACGGCCTTGGGAACCTTATCCAGAGCCGCTTCCATGACCAGGCCTATTTCCTCCAGCGCACTCTCCAGGACCGGAATGCCTATCTGGATCTCAACCTTCAGGATCCTATGTACCAAGGATCCCGCTTCTCTGACCCCAACGCCTATGGCTTTATGTACCCGGACGGCGTGGATCCTTTCGGTGTCTTTCACCGTGCTCAGGGTAGGGACGACGATGATCCGACGGATGAGTAGTTTGCGGCCTCATGTTGTTGATGGTGGTAGAATAAATGGTTATCGTTTTAATGTGTGTCCTTTGAGGTCCTTCGGGGACCAGTAGTTTATTTTACTATTGTGTGCAATCCTACGGGGACTATGTCTTATGTTTTGATGTTGTTATGATCACTCTCATGGAGGAGCGTTTTTTCTTGTTTTATGTAGTATCAAGCATGAACGTTCTTTCCAATTCTAATATATGCATACTTTTGTCCATCATAGTGATTTCCCTATTTATTGCTAAATTTTTTATTTTTTTCCCCATCTTTGACTAAGTGACAAAGGGGGAGAAAACGTATTGAGGGGGAGTTGTATACCTACGGGGGAGTCACTCCCTGAAGATGCTATCGCTCTGTTTTGTCAATTATCAAAATGGGAGAGATTATTGGTACAGTTTATTTTGATAACATTAACAGCATCTTCGTAGTCTAGTTTTTCTCTGTATTTCAGATTGATATTCTTTCAAAATCTCTACTACATAAAGTCTGTCCATTCAAGCCAAGTCATCAAAGCCTTGAAGACTGAAGAAAAGACCAGCGATCTTTAAAGATGGCTCTCAACATTTCAAGATATCGAGTCTGTACAAGGTCTAGGTCTTTCTGTAAACACTTAAGGTTGGATGACAAAACGAAAAGCTCTTCTATTTTTTCAGTCAAAAATCAATGTCTAAAAGAACGGCATACCGACGGTATACTACGGCATACCGACGGTATACCGTTTTGTTGGCCACAAAACGTTCTGTGACAAACATCAGCGTGCCGACGGTATACTATGACATACCGACGGTTTACCGTTTTGTTAGCCACAAAACGTTCTGTGAAAAACATCGGCATACCGACGGTATACTACGGCATACCGACGGTATACTATTTTGTGAGACCCAAAATGTTCTGTGACAAAATATCGGCGTACCGACGGTATACTACAACATACCGACGGTATACCGTTTTGTTAGCCACAAAATGTTCTGTGACGAACATCGGTATACCGACGGCATACCGCGACATACCGACGGTATACCGGTTTATCTAATTTGATTTTTGAATGGACGAATACTAGCATTAATTGCTAGCATTAAATGCTCCCCAACGGATATAATTATTACCGTTACTATTCAGAACGGTATACCGACGACATGTCGGTCCATACCGACGGTATGCTGTCTGGGCTATATTCAGGAGCATTAAATGCTACATACTTTTGGTTTCTATATAAATGGATGCTCTTTCTCTTGAAGGCTTATCCACTTAAGCCATAAATTTTTCAACAACCAAGAGCTCCACCATTACTAATCTACCCAAGCTTTTAATTGTCATCCATTCCAAAAGTGCTAGAGTATTCAAGAGTTGTACTTTTTGATCTTCAAGTGTTAGAAGATCAATAATTCTCTTCCTTTCTTTTGAAGTTGGCGAGCCTTCGTAAGAAAACTCGTGTGTAAGAAGTTGGCGAGTTCTTCGGATCCAAACTTGTGTGTACTATTTTACCAAATAGTGGATTTAAGCCGGAGAGAGTTCCGGGACTGGATTGCCTCTAGGGAGGATACCAGGATACATCGCGTGTTTGATTTTCTTACTCTCTCTTTTTATTTAAGTAATATAGCTTCTTGTGTTTAAATTATTTTATTTCCCTATTCACCCCCCTCTAGGGTTCTACAGTATCAACGTCGTACGTCATGCAATGAAACTAAAAAAAAGAACAACAAAACAGAAAAGAATAATCTGTAACGAAGGCAAGGCACACTTGCCTGTAACTGCTGTCTGCGGGTAGGCCTGTCCAACTCCGGTGTCCTTGTCGATACTCCCAATCTCACCTATAATAATACAATATATTTAATATTCTATATCAACATACCATATATAAATTATATGAGTAACTACGTCTCCAAGTTGCCATAACGTTGTTACGACACTGCATATATTCTATAGGTACATATAGGTACCAAATCCTCTCGTAAATACTTTACAATTATAAAAAACAATATATTTAAATTTTGGAATTTATCTATAAATATTTATATATTGCTATATTGCTATTTTTAATAGGAAATCCCTTTTACAAGAGGTCTTATGTCAATGCCACATATGACTTTCTCAAATCGACCCATTAATTTAGTTCCAAAACAATGATAAAATAAAATAAATAAATTCTGTAAAAATTAAAAAAATTAGTTAAAATAGTATTTGTATTGTTAAACCTTGCACAACATAAAGTCTAATAGGATTCTTGGAGTTTTGACACTTTTGGGCACAAGGAAAACAGAATTTTTCGGAGTTCGGTGACATGACAAATGTCTTGAATTTTTAAAAATAGTAAACGGATGCGAAACCTAACTTTCAAATATGCGTTGGAAAGGTATCGACGTCTAGGTTCTGAATAAAAAATAAAAAGGTTAGAAATTGACCTTTGATAGGTGAAAAATGGCTTACAACAGAATTTGTCGATTCTGGACACCCTGTCGTAGAATCGACGCCACGGGCAAACCGCTTTGAACTGGGGGATCCAGCAGTCAGGAGCTGGAGTAGACATACAAAGGTAACTCTCAAATTTGGTTTGAGGAGAAACGGATGAGAAAAAGTGGGTGACTCATCATCTACAAGCTGACTAACCTGCTGTGATGTTTCAGACTTTGATTCGACGGAGTTTCGGCCCTAGTAGTGCATCGTGCACCTCTCTAACGGCCGCAAGATTGCTCCTACTATTGCTAGGGAGGAATATCATATTGAGAGGGTCGTGTGAGTGGTGGTGATGGCACAAAACTTGAGAAAAAATTAGGATTTTGATAAGGAAAGTGGGTCGGCTAGGGTTTCGGGTTTGGAGTGGTGGCCGCTAGGTTTGGGGGGGATTTGTGGAGTAGTGGACGGTAATTCGAGAGGGGGATTAGTTAGGGTTTGACATATATATATATATATATATATATATATATATATATATATATATATATATATATAGTGCATGGGCTTTGGTTTGATCTAATTTGGATAGGATTTGGTTCTTCAAATTATATTATTAGTAATAGGTTTCCTAATTTGGATAGTAGTTTGACCAAGCAAAAAATATAAGGGAATATTGTATATGGCTACAATTAAACCTCTAAAATTCTCTTATATATATGTATACTTGGTTTTGGTACTCCTAGTTAGGCTCTAACTAGTAGGGTTGACTAGGTTAGGGTCCGAGTAGCATTACTAGTCAAATTGGACCCAAAAAATTAATTTAATGAGTATCATGTGCCATTTGCAAATAAGTAGCACATGAGAACTTGATTAGATGGTACACCCTAGGCATGTGCAATGTAGACTCAAAATGGATCAAAACCATATATTGGGTCATACGGTTTCGATCTATGTCAAGTACCAAAATCAAATTGGAAGTTGGGCCTAGAATTATGATAAATGATCAAATGGTCTAAGTTGACCCGAAATCATGTGAAGCCAAAAGAATGTTGGGGAAAAAATTTGAATGGGACATGATATATCAAACTGAAGGTGGACGAGTCTAAAATTCAAATATGGAACTGGATTTGAGAAAACAATATTTTTTGTACTTCAAAAATCAAAGCTTCGGTAAACTACTAACATAGTTATTATTAACTTTAATAAATTAAAATATCTATATAAAATAATTAAAAATAATTAAAAATAAGATCTAAAAATGAGGGGGCTTACAACCTATCCACCTTAGAAAATTTTGTCATCGAAATTAAAAATAACACAATTATAACAAAAAACTTATCATAAAAATAATTAAGCTAAGACTTACCGACATCTACGAATAAGTGGGGATAACGCTCACGCATAGAATCTTCACGCTCCCAAGTTGATTCTCTCGGAGAATGGTGCCTCTATGCAACACAAACCAGTCTAATTGTCTGCCCTCTGAGCGTCTTCTCACTCGTATCCAAGATACCTACCGGCTGCTCCTCGTATGATAAACTGGGTCCCACCGTGATCTCAGAGTGATTGACCACATGACTGGGATCAGTCACATACGTCCTCAACTGTGAGACATGGAACACATTATACACTCCCTCTAGTGATGGGGGTAATGCAAGACGATATGCTACCTCTCCTATACGCTCAATAATATCGAACGGTCTAATATAGCTTGGTCTCAACTTTTCTCTACTCCCGAATCTAATGGTGCCCTGCGTCGGTGAGATCCTCAGAAATACATGCTCTCCCTCCTTGAATTCTAGTGGTCGACGATACGTATCGACCCAATGCTTCTATCGGTCTTGAGCTGCCTTAACGTTACTCTGAATCCGCTTCACTTTTTCGACTGTCTGCGTCACAAGCTCTAGTCCAAGTATCTGTCGCTCTCCCACGTCACTCCAACATATGGGTGATCTACACTTCCTTCTATATAATGCTTTATATGGTGCCATTTAAATACTAGCTTGGTAACTATTATTGTAGGAGAATTCCACCAAGTACAAGTGGTCTTCCCAAGAACCTCCAAAGTCCAATAAGCACGGCCTCAACATGTCTTCTAGGGTCTGAATAATGTGTTCCGACTGACCATCCGTCTGTAGTTAATACGAAGTGCTGAACTTAAGACTCGTATCCAAGCTCTCCTGCAAACTCTTTCAGAAATACGAGGTGAATCTAGAATCCCTGTCCGAGACTCTACTAACTGGTCGCAAGTCGTCTTACATATGCGTGTCCTCAAGATTAACCATCCCTCCTAGGCCGAACGGTCACGGTGCCCCGACCAATAACTCGTTCAAGGGAAATCACCACACCCATGCACGAGCAATATCTCAAGTCCATTCGACCATGCAACACGAGTCTTACTCAAACAACCAATCATAGTCTTGAGTCCGAAACTTGGACTTCACATCGTCTTGCATTTTTTCTTTCAATGTTCTCACTTTTCTTTTTCTTTATATGTTCTCACTCTTTCTTTCTTTTTTCCCTATGTTCTCACATTCTTTGTATGATTTCATTCTTCATTTTAATGTTCTATGACACCATGCCCCAATTCAATATTTGCCAAACGAACGACCCGAAGGCCTTGAACATTCTGAGGCACCATGCCACATTCGATAGTTCCGTCACATTCATGCCACAACCGTTCTTTTTGCAACGAAGCCATCTTTTATACGTCTTATGTACATACACACGCATTGACACACGTATTCTTTATCCTTCGAGTTGTGCATTCGATGCATGCCTCGATGCCGTATTTTCATGTTCTATGTCTTAGTGTTCAATGTTCTATGACTCGTGTATTAAGGCACTCGCCTCAATGGTCTTTCAATGTGCTAGCCTTCTAACTCGTGCATGGAGGCACAGATGACTCATGCTTGAAAGCACTCGTCGATACAGTTATCCCATGTTCTTATGGCTTGTGCAGCTCTCGTCATTGCGATATTTTGATGTTCGTTAAGTGACTCGTACATTTGATGTACATTTTAATTGAATTGTTCTGTCTAGTGTTCGATAAGCACTACGATTTCTCTCGATCGATCCATGCCCGTAGACTCGATAGGTTAACTTAGCATACAATGGTTTATTTTACTTAGGCATGAAGGAGTAGAAAAGAAGGGTCAAAGTCCTCCCACCTTAGCCGATACGCCTTGTCATTTTGCTGAGCCGATGCGGCTCGATTTCATAACTTTCTTGCACGGTCAACTCTTCTGACTTAGCCATTCGAGCACTTCGTGCTTCATTAAATTATTTGACTGATTCGGCCTCCCGTGCCCATGCTTCAGTCCGTTACGAGTCGATGCTTTGGTTTTGCGGACTCTGTTGGAAACGAGGCAAAATGTCGACCTCTTATAATTCAGCATAAACGTATAGCCTTCACACGAAACCAACTAAAATCAATATTCGTTTGAATTAGACTTGTGTATTTCATCGATTCAATTTCTTATATTCTTCGAACTGACTCAATGCTTCCTCTCGGGCCAACTTAACACTTGCATTGATCTTTCTCGATGCATCCCTCGGATCAACGTAAATCTTTGTATCGATTCGCATCGATACATATTTTAGGTCAATAGAACTCTTTGAGTCAACGACTTATCGTAATGCACCATGCAGAGCGGGACATTACACGTTGCACACTCAACGAGTATGTCCCGATATTGGTCTATCTATACTACTATATAATAATAAAAAGTTTAGGCTTCACCGTGGAGGTTTTTCTTCCAAATATGTCATTACCTACATATAGTAATCAAAGTTATTTATTAAATTTATTAGGTCCTTTAGGTAATTACGTAAAAAAAAAATTAAAGGGGTTGTCCTTTGTTTTTTTCCAAGTAGTCTCGCATGAATTTTTTTTCACGTTGCTTAGTAAAATATTCCATGATTATAATTAAGGCTAGATATGGTAAAATAGGTATTAATTCCTTCTTGATTAAAATTAAGTCTGGATATGCTAAACGTCACTAGTGGTGACTAATTGTGACGAGTAGCGACTAGAGTTAGTGGAAAATTATCGTCGCTATGAGTCATTGAACATCGCTAAGTTTTTAGTATTTGCGATATTTTGTGACCATATTTATGAAACATCGCTAAGTCTTTAGTATTTGTGACATTTAGCGACATTTTCCAAGACGTTATAAATTATTTAATATACACGATTGGATTCACTTTCCCTCCATTCATTCTCTCCCAAATCAAAATTTCAACCAAAATCAAAATCCCCCCTCCTCGGTGACACTCACTTCCCACTTTGCTTCCCTTTGGCAGTGCTCCTCTCTGGCGCTTCCTCTCCGGCTTCCCCATTGTTGCTCCTCACTGACGCTTCCCGTTCGGCCACAACCACCACCGTTCCTTCAGCCACGGCCACCACTCCTCCTCTCCGGCAGGTAACTCCTCCTCTTCTTTATTTTGTTTGGGTTTTTCTAGTAGGAGCTCTTTCAAAAGTCCTATGAGAAAGGGTGTTTGGATTCGAACTTGCCATGGATTTAAAGAAATTTGAAAAAGAATAAGAAGTAGAATTGGGGATCTGGGAATTTAGGGTTTTTTGGTTGATATTAGGAGAGGATGGAAGAAGATGACTTGGCAATGATGATGTAGGAGGATGGCATGGCAATGATGACATGGAGGTTGGCTTGCTTAACGAGTATCTCTGAGCTGAGGTTGGAGATTGATATCATGTACTAAACCTAAAGTATATCTATAAACTAAGTATTCTGATACACTCCTATGATACTGTCTACTATAGCACTAAATTGAGTATGGTCTGGTGTTTAGAGAGCATGAAAGGTATCTGGAGTATCTGGGAGTATTATACTGGTATCAATGTGCATCACATGTGTTGTCTCTGATACTGCACTACTATAATGTTGCCTCTGATACCAAATGAGCTCCATACTAAGCCTATAGCCTCCAACTGAGCCCGAGCCTATCACACAGTTAGCTAGAGCCTTGCAATAAGTCTTTACTTCAGTAAACCAGTATTAGTTAGGTACTTATCAGTTTTTTGGGTATTGAGGGGTTATACATCTCCCAACTTGATGCATCTCATTCCTTTTATTAAAATGTGTTTGAACTTACCAATGTATGTACGAAAATTAAAACATGTTCTAGGATATCGAAATGGAATAAGTTGTAACCGACACACATGTTGGAACTTACCTACTTGACAGTAGTTTTGGCTAGGGTTAACACCTATCTAATTAGGAATCTAGTTCAAAAACCTAGGCTTACCTAATTGAGGAAAAGCGAAAGTATCGGCAAAGGCCAAGCGATACGAAAAACTAGAACAAAATAACGATGATACTTTATAACTTTTGTATATACACACTAGCATTCTTAAGGATAGATTTGAATAATGTATATCTATCTTTGCAGAAGTATCTAAAAATGGATATGAATTATAACTACTTGCAGCATCGTTCGTGGATGTATAACTGTCATTCTAATGACATGTGAGGTGTGCGTGATAAATTCATACAGGGAGTGGACCAGTCCATGCAGTTCGCCAAGGCATTCACCAATACATGGACGACATAAAAATTAAGTGTTCGTGTGTGAGATATCGAAACCTGAAAGATTATCCAGAAGTGGATGTCATATTTCATTTGTACTTGAAGGATTTCATATTGAATTACTATCAGTGGACCTCGTACGAAGAGCTTGTGCCTTTAGCATCGACGTCGGAGCCTTATGTGAAGCCGCACATCAATGTCTACGACCACTTTAATTACGAATGGGTAGGTGAAGATGGTTTTTGATGCCGCGAGGCCTACTTTTGATCCTGACAATTAATCATGATATAGAGGAGGCACCGAATGTCGATGCTGCAAAGTGGTTACAAGACTGTTGAGCATCAAGTTCGATTTTAACATGATGTAAGAATGCTACAACCGACTGATGGAGTTGATTATAGAGTTCTTTTCGGAGCGTGCCAAGTTACCTAAGGACTTCTACCAATCTAAAAGAATGGTGAGACCGCTCAAGCTGTGATACGAGAAAATCGATGCATGCCACAACTGGTTCATATTGTACTACAAAGACGACAATGTTTAAGAAGTATGCAGATTTTATGGTATTGGCCGCTACAGGGTAACTGGTGGAGGACTCCTGGCACAAAGAAGCCGACAGATTCAATGTACTAATTGCCTTTGACTCCGCAGTTGCGAAGGTTGTTTATGGTGACGGAGACTGCCGAAAACATGAGTTGGACATATGTGGGAACAGATCGAAGAAGTGTTGGATCATCCATCCGATGGAGAAGCATGGAAGCACATTGATCAATAGTATCCTAAATTTGCTTCAGATCTGCGTTATATCAGATTGGGGCTCTTCTTCGATGGTTTCACCCCCATTCGTACTTTCGAGCTCCCAGTATTCTCATTAGCATGTGATCGTCACTTCGTACAATATACTGCCTTAGATGTGCATGAAGTCTCCGTAAGTTCCTAACCGTTATCACCCCAGGATCGAATAATCCGAAAAGAAACATCAACGTGTACTTGCA
The DNA here is from genome assembly GCA_029216955.1 of Iris pallida. Lineage (NCBI taxonomy): Eukaryota > Viridiplantae > Streptophyta > Magnoliopsida > Asparagales > Iridaceae > Iris > Iris pallida. The sequence continues at coordinate 4,347 of JANAVB010033240.1, read as the reverse complement.
GTCATTGATAAATGAGTTGAATCAGTTGTGGAAAGTAGGTGTCAATACATATGATGTTTCCAAAAAGCAAAAAATTTAGATGAGGGCAACACTTATGTGGACCATCATCAACGACTTTCTAGCCTATGGAATATTATCGGGATGGAGCACTTATGGTCTGTCACGCCCCAGTCCCAAAATCCATAAGGACTAGAACACGTGGCATGCCAACAAACACGCTCCATAAGTATACCTAATTTAATGGACCAAACAAAAAGTATATTAAACTGTAAATTATAATAACAATCATGGCAATCACAGGCATCTATACTCATCCATAGATACAAATAAGAAATAACAAGAAATATGTCATCATCGTGTTGAATAAAGGAAACTGTTGAATAAAGGAAACTGAATAATGTCAAATAACGTAAAAATAGTCACATGGGGAAAAAAACCCATGGATACAAGTCTCAAAATATAATATAAAAGAAGTCAGTACCAATCACAGCTCTGACTTACAAATAAATAATACAAATGTCTACTCAGGTGCAACCTCGTCTTCCTCAGCTGGTGCAAAAGAAGAATAAACTTTTGGCCCATACTCCTTTGGCAAAATCTCGTCACTTATATCTAGAAAATAACTAGGTCCTTAGGGGACATAGCAAGGCACATAATATTCAAGCTAAAGTACATTAAATAAAATATCCAGGATAATTAAACCAAACTGATATGATGCTTTATGGACAATGTTCACAAGCGCATATATATCCGAAGTAAAAGACATCCGAATCTGGTATATGTATTATAATATCCCACATCGCACAGTGCACTACGCTGAGTTGATGACTCGAAGAGTTGCGTTGACCCGAATAATGCATCGAGTCGAATTGATGCAAGAGCTACGTTGGCCGAAAGAGAAAGCTTTGAGTCGATTCGAAGACCCAATAAATCGATTGATGCAAAGCATAAGTTCGGTTCTAACAAGTATTGATTATAGTTGATTTCGTGTGCAGGCTACGCTTTTACACTGAATTATAAGAGGTCAACATTTTGCCTCATTTGTAACGGTGTCCGCAGAACCAAAGTATCGCCTCACAACAGACTGAGGCATGGGCATGGTAAGCTGAATTAGTCAAGTAGTTCAACGGAGTACGAAGAGCTCGAGTGGCTATGTCAAAAGAGTTGGATGTACAATAAAGTTATGAAATCGACCCACATCGGCTCGGTGAAACGACAAGGCATATCGGCTTAAGGTGGACGGGTTCAGACTCTTCTCTGCTACTTCTTTATGCCTAATAAATAAACAATATCGTACTATATTTCTAGTGATTTCCATGTACGAGGCTCGGCTGTGTCGAAGTGATAGTGTGTGGCGATAGCACAATGAACAAATAAGGCCACATGCATCAAGTGCACGAATCGCGGTAGGATATTATTGGTAGAATATTGAAATACAACACCGAGGCGTGCATCAAGTGCACGAATTAGAGAATTATTGAACATTAGGCCTAGAATATTAAAAGAAAATATTGAGGTGTGCAAATGTGTACGGGGCTTATGAGATACGGCTTGTACGCGAAGAGGGCAGTTGGGGTGCAACGCCATCGAACTATCATAAAACATTAAAAGATATACTTCGTGCATCAAAGTATGCATTTGTGGCACAATTGCTACGAAAATGCCTATTGCAAGATGGCTTAGAGTATTATTCGTATGACTTGCTTATCGAATGATGCATTCGGTGGTCGATATGTTGGAGCACGCTGCATCAATACCGATGTGATTGGGGCATGGTGCCGATGGAACTTGAGACTTTGCTTGTGATTGATTGGTTGTTACCATGTGTATTACATGGTCACGGACAACGAAAATAGGCCTATGCAAGGGTGTGAGCTTTCCCTGAACGTCGTGTGCCGGGACACCGAGGGCGTTCTTTTTAGGGGGAATTTGAGATGCTGAAAAAGCAAGTATTGTGGAATGATCATTGAGACTCGCTATCTCTGTTAGTTCAGGCCACCATAATACGGATGAAACAGACCTTTGGATGGGCTTGCTACCTGATCCTAAGGCAGCCGGACAGCTTGAGGCAGAAATATCCTTAATAGCTTGGAATGCCAGTGACCTTCATATAGATAAGGGCATACACAGTCGAATATCAAATGCGAGGCGGCAGGTGTATCGCCTCATTTCGGTAAGCGAAGGTGGGTGTATTCATATAGATAAGATCGATGGACTAAATGGAATCAAGTACAGGAATGCGGATCCTGGTACCTTGATTAATAAGACGATTCGCCTTTGGCATAACACGAATGATTTGTAACGTTCATCCTTGCATCAGGGCAAGGATGAGCTATAGACGACACGATTTGATAAGTTCTTATGATTACGTTGATGTGGTCGGATTGTTGGCTTGGACCTTAGAAGATGCAAAGACGTGCATAATCACTATGTTTATAAATATTATATGGTTAACAATGACTGTTGTAGGGACACGATACTTGACACGTTATGTTTCTATTGCTGTTGTGAATTGAATACATGATTTACTACTTAATCTTGCCATGAAACTGATTCTAAGGCTAAATAGAAAGATCACCAAATAATCTACATGCTTCACTAAATTACTTAGTGTTGGTTTAGGCGAGTGAGTCTTGATCGGTACGTGGAAGGATTAGTACTGATCCCCCACCAGATTGCTTGCAGGCTCAGGATATGTTCGGCTCATGGCGGGTCTTGACTTGGATGCGTCGAGGCATGGAGTCCTTAGAGTTCGAGGCGAGCTACCGCGGTTGGCTTGCAGACTTGCAACATGGAGATGTTCAGCCGAAGACTACTTGTTGGATATAAAGAGGTATAATATATGGGACAATGTAATCCTTTGTAAGCTAGAGAGATCATGAGTGTTATAAGCCAAATTGGCATTGTTTATGAGTTGGTCCATTTAGCGCCTTTGTTACCTCGGTTCATTTATCAATAAAAAGATTCTTATAATATATTTTGTTTCCTTCCGCTGTGAATGTTATCAATTTGAGATAGACACTATGTGAATCTGTCATCTTGTCTTGCACGAGCACAACTCCAGGCTCGTGCGGCATCACGTCCAGCGAGGATAATCTTTTCGGCAAAATCATGCGAGGACAATCGCAACTCCAGGAGCATGACACATATAGCCGTAGCTCTGGTACTGGAGTCTCAACGGTAACTAAGAGAGAAACATGGATAACAGAAAATATGTAATCACTTCGAATAAATATGCATACATAATAAAAGTGTAGTGCATAGCATGGCCTACGCAAGTATTAACTGTCCTCAACTCTCAAGAATCAAATAAGTTGTATCCACAACTTACTGTTATGACCTCTATGTAGATGGCAAATCCTATGACACATCTATAAAAAAAACACCACCTACCTTGTCCTACAGTCATCGAAAAAATCTGGTATCTCAGAAAATCAAGCACAGGTATCAGGATAATATATGTACCAATCACGTGTCGCATCCTACGGTCTCAATGGAAATAATATCCATAGAATTACACGAAGGCTCTAGATATCAATAGAGCTAGACAACTCAACAGTTGAATGCACCCGAATATAATCCGGAAGCACGTATTGGTATATTCACTAAGGTCCATGACGATAATATAATAACAAAAAATAAAATACAATGATATAACAAGAACTGAACGATAGCAAGGTACACTTTCCTGATTCTTCAGTGTGAAGATGAAATGTCGCTCCCATGTCAAGGCCTCCGAAATCTAATGATCATATACAATTAATTAACTACTTTAAGTATTTACGAAAAAATTAAATATGAATAAATTGTCTAAATTATTATTACTAACCATAAATGACCATGCCAAACTACCTCATGGAACCACAAATTCATGCACAACAAATACATGTTTCTATGAGACATCGGGACCTAGTTTTACGGTTACTGACTTCCAAAATTCAAGGTTAAGTCCTACTTCAAGGGCGTGCATAAAATCATCTAAAATCATAAAAATAATAATTTTAATATAATTTATATGAATTAACCTCTGTTCAGATTTTGAATTTTTAAAAAAATTCATGGCTAGTTGACTTCTATGTCAGCTAGTCTACCCGAAACTTGTCCGAACATCATCAAACTTCTAATATGACTTAAATACATGCATATATTTAAAACATAATTAATACTGATTATTTCATATAAAATAAACTTGGATTCAATGACTAAATTAATCACTATGTTTTAATTATTCTATGTCAGTAACTTACCCGAAAAAACTAGTATTTCATATAAATAAACTTGGATTAAAAATATATATTTTTACAGTAATAAACCTGTATTACATTCATTTTTAAAAATTTCTAATAA
>JANAVB010033239.1:0-24431 GCA_029216955.1 Iris pallida | reverse complement strand
GACGAACAGAAAAAAAAATGTTAGTTATGTTATGCTTAATGCTAATCCTTGTCTTATGTAGGGATCGACTGTCGGCTATGGTAAGAATCACTGAAAAAGTGATACAATTGTTGCTTAAGTTTTTTGAACCTATTTTGCTAAAAAAATAATATGTTGCCAAGAATTGTTATATCCCGTTCAAAGAAAATATATGTTATCGTGCTTGTAATTGGCCCTAAGAGTTGCTTGAAGTAGAGAAATGATATGTTTCATGAAACACACTGCGCACTTCACAAGAATAAATAGTTTTTTGTATGCTTGGAATGAATAGAACTGAATTGTGGCTTTTCGAAAGTGTTTTCAAAAAGAAGTAATCTGACTCCATACTGCATGAAATAAACAAAGGTAAAAGTAGCAAGATCACATTACAAGAAATCTTTTCTCACTAAATGAATTAGTGATCATTTCAGACGATGTAGCCTTTGTTCACAATCACTAGTATGTTGATATACTGACCCACCATCAGTCTGCACACAGGTGCGAGATGCATCGAGATTGATAGTCTGAAGCGATGGCCCGAGTCTCATCCTCAGAAGCCATATGGCATATCAGAGAGAAAAATGAGAACTTGTAATCTGTTCAAAGATATCAATAAATAGATTTTGTTTCTTCTATCATTGTGTTCAATCCATATTTTGCAATATGTTCGCTGCTACTTCAATGTCTATAATTATGTTCCGCTATACTATTGTCTATCTTGTCTATTTCGTTATTGTACATGTCATGACCTTGTGCAAGTGCAACTTAGACTTACACGACATCATGCCCAAGCGAGGACGAAAGGTTCCACAGAGTCCGATGCGAGGACGAAAGGACTCTGCGGAATCGGGGCATGACATAATAGTATCAGAGAAACATGATCCTCTGGCCAATTGTTGATTCGATTGAATTCTAAGATGTTATCTTGATCATAATTTCTTTCCCTGCTTGATATCGTCGATGAGATGAACGTTCCATACAATGTCCATAAATATTTTTATGATGCAGTATATCTTTTGTTGATGGATTGAGATGCATGAATTTTTGACATGATATTAAATCGTAGTTTTATGGATTGATGATGGCGAAGGATGAGGAGTATCGCTGTTATGGATATCATAAGTTTTTCCATAAGTTTTGAGGACAAAACTTTTTTTCGATGGATAATTATGTAGTGCCTCACTTCGCAAAGGTACTACATAAATAGAGAAATTGGATTGCTAGCTCTATAACAGAAGACGATTGATCTGGGTAAGTGGACAAATTTTTTTTTTCAAAGTCGCTTACGCCTAATAGGAATCTGAGTTTTTAAATGAATGTAACTTGCTAATAACAAGATGGTAATCATTGAGTATACTTATAAGAGAATTTATATATTGCTATGCTAAGAACAAGAAATGAGAAATCTGTATGCTAAGAAATGTTGCCTTGATCAAGAGAACCTTGCCATGCTAATAAAAAGAGAAAAGAGCTGCTTTCATATTTGTTTTGTATGCTATCAAAGAGTATACTGCTGTACTTACAGTTATAGAAACGTTACCATGCTTAATTAAAAAATGTCTATGCTGAAACGAATGAATGAATGACGACAATTGTACTGATTGAATGAATGAACTGAAAAGAGAAAAGCAGAGCTATGACTCTGTTATTTGAATGAATGAAATAAAAAGAGGAGCTATTAGCTCTGTTATACAAAAAGAAGAGAAAAGAAAGAATGATTGCTGATTGATAATCGATGCATTGAATGGTTTTATTTGATAAAGTTGCATTATTGTATTGGTCTCGGACAACATATGCACATGGTAATAGTCTCTCGATGGTTCCTAGGGCACTGGGGATCAATCGGCCTAGGAGAGATTGTAATAGAACCTCTGAGGTAAATGTTAGACCTCGCAATCAGGAGGGTATTGTGTCTATTAGCGATGAGCTGCACCATGAGTCTCAGAGCTAATCATGGAAATGGACCTATGGACCATCATATATATAGAATGTCAATTAGTGAATAGCTGAACCTTGAGCCGCAACTGCTAGCATGTGCGTTATCAGTACAGAGCTGAGCCATAAGTTACAGCTACTGGTCTATGCATGTGTTAGTACAGAATTGAGCCTTGAGTCACAGCTGCTAATGGATGGCATGCATATAGAAAGTTTGGTTACGAGCTAACAATGCAGAGACGAACATGAAAAAATGTTGGTTATGTTATGTTTAATGCTAATCATTGTCTTTTGCAGAGATGGACCGTCTGCTATGGTAAGAATCATTGAAAAAGTGATACAATTGTTGCTTAAGTTTTCTGAACCTGTTTTGCTAAAAGAATAATAAGTTGCCAAGAATTGTTATGTCCTGTTCAAAGAAAAGATATGTTATCGTGCTTGTAATTGGCCCTAAGAGTTGCTTGAACTAGAGAAATAATATGTTTCATGAATGACGCTACGCAGTTCAAAAATGATAGTCCTCTGTATGCTTAAAATGAATAGAACTGAATTGTGGCTTTTCAAAAGTGTTTTTAAAAAGAAGCAATCTGACTCTTTACTGCATAAATGAACATAGGTAAAATTAGCAAGATCACATCAGAAGAAATATTTTCTCACTAAAGAATTAGTGATCGTTTCAGTTTGTTCACAATCACCAGTATATTGATATACTGACCCGCTATCAGTCTGCACGCAGTTGCAAGATGCATCGAGATGGATAGTCTGAAGCGATAGCACGAGTCTCATCCTCAGGAGCCATATGGCAAATGGCATGTATCAGAGAGAAAAATAAGAGCTTGTAATATGTTCAAAGATATGAATAAATAGATTTTGTTTCTGTTATCATTGTGTTCAATCCATATTCTACAATATGTTCATTGCTGCTTTAATATCTGTAATTATGTTCCGCTGCGCTATTGTCTATCTTGTCTATTTTGTCACTGTATAGGTCTTGGCCTTGTGCAAGTACAACTTAGGCTTGCACGGCATCACTCCCAAGCGAGGACGAATGGTTCCACAGAGTCCAAAGCGAGGATGAAAGGACTGCAGGATCGGGGCGTGACAACATACTTCCTTTACTTTTTTTCTTTATTTATTTCTTTACTTCCTTCTTGACTCTTCTTAGCAACAAAGGTAGGCCACCACTCTATGTCCTAACCATATCAATCTAGTAAGTTAAGAACACACACACACGCACACATATACACTTATTTTTTAGCTAGAAAAAAGGAAGTGCGCCTCCTTCTATTCTTCTTCTTCTTCATTTGACGTCTTCTTTCCTTCTCTTTAGAAAAGGGAAAACATACCTTTACATCTCAAACTTGAGAGCTTCTAACCTACAAAAAGGAAGCACGCACTCTCCTCCATCATTTTACAAACCGAAGACACACCCCTTTGTTTTAGAAAATCAAGAGAAGTCCTCATTCTCTTCAAAATTAATTTTAGAAGCTATATTGTCCTTCTAATTTTAAATCAAAACTATGTTGTATATATATGTGTGCTAGCTTACAAGGATTAACCGATGCATGTTTATATTCATGTTCCATTATATATACAATAGTAGGACACAATTATATTTATCAATGTGATCGTATAACACAAGTTTATATATGTCACGTCCTAGTCCCAACACTCACCGGACTAGCACATGACACGGCTAGCTGGTACACACTCAATGGCAAACCCAATCTATGGAACCCTCGAGTATGTACTTAAGATATCTATAAAAGGCTCAAGTCCAACACATTATCACTAACATGGGCAAACTAAATCTTATCCACAGTAATAAAGATAACCAATCAAATAGAATATAAGATGAATGTAAATGTTAAAGATTCAAGTCATCAACGATTTAAGTCACATCTGGTGGAGACAAATCTAATACCAGTAGACAAAAAATGAAATAAAGACAGAAAATACAATAAAATAAGTCCATGCTCCAATAAGCTAAGCATCAATGATGTTGCTAACAACAGTACCGTGGTCCAGTGCCGCTTCGTAAACTTGTTCGTCTACACCTAGATATACCTCGTCTAAACCTAGAAAAAAATTCCAAGTTCTCAGGGGACGTACCAAGATATATAATATACAAGTCTACTTTAACAGTAAATAACATGTTGTTTGCCATTAAAAATACGACAAGATTTTGTTGACTAAAACTTTGGTATTTCAATTACAAACAGAACAGTATACAATGTAGGACTTAGGCGTAGTCCTAGGAGTACACTTTTGTTTTTATCTGGAAACTGTGTCGGTGGAGCGAGTGGTAATACGTTGACTCCGTTGACGATCTGATGACGATATTGAACTCTTTGAAGGTCTGGGTTGCTCGGGAGGTCGGAGCGTTGCGAGGAGAAACAGACATTAAGTGTCCCTTTTGGCCTCTGTGGATGTGCTTCTCTCTGTGTATGTATGTCCCTCCTTGTCTGTGTGTGTACGGTGAAGGAATGTTCCTTCTACTTATAGATAGCAGGTTGGCTGCTCATGTACGCATATATCGGATGCGCCTGGATGTAGGAACGCCACGTGGCTGATGCTGACAGGAGCGCATGGTTGACGCGCCCTGGATTGAAGTTGAATTGCTGGACTGCTGCGCTGGACTACGATGGAGATAACACGTGGCAGTCGTGGAGATTTGATTTTTGCTGAGGTCTTGGGTGGTTAGCACCCATTCTTTGAATAGAACTGAGTCACGGGACGAGTGGCGTATGCCTGTAGCTCAAAGATCTCGGTTTTGGAGAAGGGTGATCTGTCGTAATGCGCCTAGGATCGGGCGCATGGAGGTGACTTAGTCCTATGAGTTTTAGGCATCATGGACAAGTCTGGGTGCATGGCTTTTGAGGCGCATGCAGAACTTTCCACCAGGGTGCGCCTAGAATCAGACACAGGGGAGGCATCTTGGTCTCATGATCTTTAAGAGCCATGAGCAAGTCCTGGTGCATGGCTTTTGAGGCGCATGCAGAGCTTTATCTTCTGTTGCTTGGGGTCAAAAGTAAGCCGGGGAGGCGCATGACCACTAGGGCGTATACAGTCTTCTGGGTGTTTGGCCACGAGGCACATACAAATGATCGGTCTGCCGTATGGCAATTATTGCCGACCCAAGGTGTAATAATGGTGCTGTCATTAGTGGCACTTTGTTTTCAGCAAGGGCTGTTGATTGGACATCTTTGAGAGATGTATAGCTGTCCTTTGTCATTCACTATTTACATATTTGATGTAGAGGGTAGCATTGGTTAATGCCAATCTAGGCGCATAGTTATAGCCCACTGGGCGCATCCATGGGGAGCACATGATATCTATCGCATCTGCCAATGTGTTGCATCCTTTTTGCCCCGCCTGTTGAGTTCTCCGAGGCGTTAATGGCTGCTTTGACTTAGCCAAATACGAGACGACAGATGTATTTGCTATTAATGCAGATTCATTGCATGGAACTTGGAACGTTGGCCATTTGGCACTCGGGTGTAGGCTGCCCGTGCTTACAAAGAGGGAAAGCTTTGTTTTCATTCTTCAAAAGATGAACTTGGCCGAAGCTCTGCCTTGGCAAACTTCCAAAATCGAGATCTTTTCGAGGGTGAAGATGCGCTGCCCCAGTCTTCCTGCCGCTCTGAGTTTCTGTGATAGTGTAGAAGCATGGAAAAGATAGGGTTTATGCGGATCATCATTCCATGCGGCCCAACAAAACTAAGCCACAGAAGCAGTGCTCATGAAGACTCCATGCGGCTAAGCAAAACTAAGCCGCAGAAGCAGTGCTCATGAAGACTCCATGCGGCCAAGCAAAACTATGCCCCAGAAGTAGTGCTCATGAAGACTCCATGTGGCCAAGCAAAACTAAGTCGCAGAAGCAGTGCTCATGAAGACTCCATACGACTAAGCAAAACTAAGTCGTAGAAACAGTGCTCATGAAGACTCCATGCAGCCAAGCGAAACTAAATCGCAGAAGCAGTGCCCCTGGAGACCTCATGCGGCTAAGACAACTCAAGCTGCAGAAGCGAGGCTCTCGAAAGCCCCATGCGGCTAAAGGGGACTCGAACCGCAGAGGGAAGGTTCCCATAGATCTTATGTGGCCAAGTGAGCCCAGCCGCAGAAGCAAGGTTCTCAAAGATCTCATACGGCCAAGTGGAGCCCAGCCGCAGAAGCAACGCCCCTAAATCTACTATATGACCAAAATGAGTCAGACTCTACTTTGTGGAAGGAACACATGGAAATTTGACCAAGTGTCAGCCACCCAGATTCGCTATAACAAAATCTCAACAACCCCCCACCTGCGGCAGCCCAAGATCGAGTCTTTTTGTGCTGTTACAGACACGTGGCTATGTAGCCCTTTATGTGGCCCAAAATTTGCTATTGCAGGAATCATTATAAATAGCAGGGTGCCACACCCCTACGAAAGGTTGGCAATCAAAGGCTGACAAATTTTTTCGAGAGCAAAGACTGTGTCCGATAGTCCAAGAAATAAGACATAGTTGCTACACTTTTTCGAGTCTCTATCGTCACCCCCCAGAATAAAAAACTAAACAATTGTACTTAGATTCTTTCCTAGGGTTTCTTTCTAGGCTTTTTTTACAAGCGAGTTTACAATCAAGTTCTATTCCTCTGTAATTTTTTTTGATATTTAATGGCAAACACGATGGTGACTCTGCTGGAGACTTTCTTCTCCTTCTGATGAGAAGTTGGTGACGCAATCCGACGCGTCTCAGCTTGGCTCTATGCAGCAAATGCTTGTGGTTCGCCTTGACCAACGAGCATTCGAAGAAATGCTCTCTGAAGGGAGAGCCAGCCCATCGCAGAAGCAAGCCAACCCAAAGATAACCCGCAGGACGTCAAAGCAAAAAATTGTTGCTTTCGATAAGGTTCTCGAAGAAGCTCCTTCTGCGGCCCAAGACGGTGATCAAAGCTCTCCTGCGGTCTTGCTTCCGACCGCAGAGAACCCCACTGTCCCTAAATCCAGCAAAGAAAAACACTACGGTGCTGAGCTTTTGGGGGCACAAGGGAAATCCATGCGGACGAGGAAGAGACCGCATAAGAGAGATGGGCAGTCTGCATATGCGGAAGCCAACTCTAGACGCAGGCATATGGCCTATGTGGCAGCCAACTCTGGCCACAGGTAGATGGCCCATACGGAAGCTAACTCTTTCCACAGGCAGATGGCCCATGCGGCAGCCAATCCTGGCCGCAGACAGGGTGTCTCATGCTGTCCTGTCAGAAGCTCTGTAGTCGACCGTCTCTCATACGGGCCCGGCCCCATGCGGTCTATTGAGAATGTGGAATATGCCAATCTGGACTCTTCTTACTATGCGCCTTCGGGTGGTAAGTCGAAGAAATCTAGGGCAGTGTTGGCCCAACAAGCCCAGTCAACTGTCCAAGCTGCTGACTGTTAGCGGCTTATTTAACTGTTATACGGGCTCCTGATAGAAAGTTGTACAGAACCACCCACGTCCAGTCCCCCAGGGCTAACGGACAGGGTGAGTCTCAAAAGTCTTCCTCCAACGATCGAGAGCAAGTGCTTTTACTAGCCTCAGATTAGGAAGAAAACATGATACCTATGAACCCGTGTGCTCGGGATACTCGAGTCCATAAATTGGATGCAAAGGTAGATCAGTCTGCTATCAACTTGTGAGAGGTGATTACTCACAAACGTAAGGAGAAAGAAGTAACCTTGGCATGTGATGTGCCCTTTTCGGGACGGCGTTGCACCAAGGTCATCATCAACTGCTACTGCGATAAGTCGACAGCACCTGAAGATTGACAGTCCATTTTCCAACGACTGCACCAGCCAGCACATGTCCGACAACCACTTGAGGAATAGGTATAAATTCTGGAAGACGGAGAATTTCCTTTTTCCTCCTATAATTCAACGTAGAAGGTTCTTCCCGGCAAGGAAAGAAAGAAGACAGGCTCTTCCAGCCCGGCAATCTCAACCAGTACTACAAGAAAACTCTCATCTAGAGGATTGCCGCCAACAGCCACATGGGGTGTCTACCTAGGCACTCGATCCAGAAAGAAGCTTCCAATACACGGAGGTGCACCCTCGACCTCCCTAGGGGTAGATGAAGCTGTGGGTAACAGTCGCCTCAATATATGCAACAACCCGGTGTTCCAAGAGCATACACAGGGGGTAACGATCTACTGGAATTATGCAACAGACTTGGACGTCCCCGAGGATGACCACCTTCGCCAAGACATTGCAGCCTCCTGCGCACGGGGTGGCACCCCTTCTGAATTCGAGGAGGAGGACATGCCGACATTCCTCGACGATTTCTCGGTACGAGGGTGCGACACGGAGAGCACCTCTTCTACGGTCCCTTCCGCGTCCAGCCACGTATGGATAGTCTTTATGGCTGACGATGACCATGAAGGGCCTACTGATTGACAACATCTAAAAGTACTTGAAGCCATTCTCCTGTCCCTGGTCAACTCAGTAGACGAAATCAAAACTGTCTTGCCGACTCAACCAGCAAGGACTCCTGAACAAACAAGCTTGGGACCCGCAGTCAATACGGACTCCAATACGACCACTCCTTCTTTGGGTGACAATCCTATAGGAGCATCCATTCTTTCAACTGCAGACGAAGCCAGGGAGGCAAGAAGGGAAGTCCAGGAGCTTCGAGCAATGTTTAATATTTGAGACTCCTCCCGGGACCTCAGAATACGGCAGCCGTATCACGTTGCGTGGAGAGATGTTCCTTTTCCGCCACGGTACAAACCGTTTCATATTGATTCGTATAACGGGAAGACCTCTACTAGTCAGTACATGACTTATTTCGAGGTCACAACCGCCCACTTGCCGTATAGCGACGCCATCCTCACACGATTATTCATCGGAGCATTGGAGGGGATCTCGTTCGACTGGACCGTAACCTTCCGGACAAATGCATCCATTCTTTTGACGGCTTCAAGCACATGTTCCTAGAGAGATTCTATGAAGTGGGGCACGATGTGACAATGTCGTCTCTCATGGATGTCGCTCAGGGGGGAGGGAGCTAACAAGGAACAATATCGAGCGGTTCTGCCAAACCGCAATGAGATTGCCCCAAGACAATCCCGAAAGCTCCTTGATTGAAATCTGCCAGAAGAAGTTGCTCCCCACAATCAGCCTCTGGATGGGCGAAGATCAGTTTAGGGATTGGACGACCTTCATCATAAGTGCCACCAATACGGAGACAAAGTTAAAGAAGGTTGGCCAGCTGGGATTACACATCCCGGATGGAGAGGACAAAGGCAAACGTACTGGTACCACTCCCAATAACAACAACAGTGGCGTTACCTCCAATAACCGAGATAATAAAGGCAAACAGGCTATGGTCGCTGGTACGACCAAGAAGCCTGAACAGAAGCAGGCCAAAGCTCAGCGGCCCAAGGTGAATTACTCATTCGAAGATAGTCATGTCAAGCCTATCTTCGACATGCTCTTACAAGGGGACAGGATCCAACTTCCTCCACCAAGGCGCGAACCTCGAGCGGCGGAGATGGAGCACTCAAAATATTGCCACTTCCACCGCTATATTCATCATTCCACTCATGACTGCTTTCAATTAAAGTGGTACATCCAGAGCCTTATCGACACTAAAGCTCTGTTGCTAGATTTTAAAGAGGTTAACATGGCGGCAAACATGGTATCAATTCAGTTCGGCAACTTTCCTCCAACAAGTACTCAAGACGGGGTAATACCTATCCCCCGGGCAATGATGGAGGTTACTAATCTTCCCCCCATCCGGGACCAGACGACTGGCTTGGTACCTCTCACCACGTCACGAGGAGAGGTCATGTGGGTGCACCCAGACCTAGTGCCCGAAGTTACCAAGACGGTGTCATCTCCAGCCAACAAAAAGAAGGCCAGGAAGTCCAGATCCTGCCATACAATTTTAGACGAAGCTGAGGAGGCGACGGCCATTGTTACCCGGTTTGGGGCACAAGTCTAGCCCACTCTGGGTAGTTCAGTCAAAGACCCTTAGCCGGCAACGATGCCTGCCACTGATGTTCCGTGGCTATCTAATCCTCCATCGACGAACAGGTCCAAGCTGAAGGAAACCTGCTTCGACAGGCCGCTCTGTAAGGATGCACCTTAGGGACTGGAAAGACCTTACAACTTTGACATATTAGCATAACTGGCTAATACGCCGGCAAAGTTACGAGCTCCTAAGGCTAACCAAGGATCTTCGTGGCGCACTGAGCAAAGTACTCCAGAATGCCGACGCCTACTTAGCCCAGGTCAAACCTACAGAGGAAGACTCGTCAGCAGATCTCCAGGACATGTTAATCAAGTCCAACTTGAATGATCGCCCTTGTACTACACTGGATACAAAGGCGATATCAAGGTGGATCGGATGCACATCGATCCTAGCTCGTCGATAAGCATTATCCCGAAAAGCTTGCTTTAAGTCCTCGGCATCCTTATGCACCGGCTAGTGATGACCAACACTGCTATTAGCAGTTTCAACTCAAAAAGGAGCTATCCCTTAGGAAACATCTGATAGAAATGTCAGATCGGCGACCTGAGGACGGAGGTTACCTGCTGCGTCATTGTAATGACCCGCTTCGCCCTAGCGGAACGCCAATTCAAACGGCAAGTGTAACGACTCAAACGAGCCGTCGACTCGAAGAGTTGCGTCGACCCGATGAAGTATCGATGCGAATCGATGCAAGACTTACAATGGCCCGTCAAAGATGAATCCAGACTTAGACTATCAAAGGCGCGCTCGGAGTATCGCTCGGCCGATGCGAACATCGCTAAGGTGGGTGCCTCCGATGAACCCGTATTTGCTTAGACTAGACAGATAACAATACGGACACTATCACTGAAATTGCTAGGCGATAACACTGCGCATGCTAATAAATGACCCAATGCATCTATCTAAGGGATTAATCCCATCTTGTATGCTTGTATAGAATATGGAAAGGAACATGGAAAATACGAGAACTCTCGCACCGCGCTCCACGCTCCTGCTAAGGTACAAGCTTACGTTCAAGTCCTTTATACGTTCAAACAATGAAACAATGAATAGTTTACAACAATGAAATGGGAAGACTATCAACATAGTCATTCCGAGTAGAGTTTAGCAACATTGAAAGACTATGGGACCGATGGGTCGCCAAGGCGGCTCCCACACTGGGAGTTGCGTAATGCTTAAATGAATGAATGAATGAATACGTGAATGAATCAATGAACGAACGAACAAGTGAAAGAAAGAAAGAAATAAAAGAATACATGAATAAAAGATAAGAGAGAAAGGAATGGTTAGCGACAGGTATGACGGGCACGTGCAACGGGGTATGCTACCCGCGCTGCACGAACGCCAACCTGGTCGATAACGCATTGTGGCTAAGGGTTAGCCTATGACAATAAAATACGAAATGGTCGTGGACGGACCCGTGCACGGGTGATACGGATTCCGCGGCATGATCAAAGGGAGGATCGTGGCCGGCCTAGGCGAAATCAAGTCATGGCTTACGGGCTGCCTGGGTGCGGACTTGGCCACCCGGGGGACGTAAGTACAGAAGTATTTCAAGAGACTAATGGGGTGTGTGCCAGTCCTCACCCTACGCTAGTTGAGAAATACTACTCTGGGATGTGTCCAAAATGGCTTGTAATGCCAGCGACCGGGCATATAGATTTAAGAGGGCTTTGCTGGTGGCAATCCTTGTGCAAGTCCTTGTATTGAAATCAAAGTAGTCTAAGTTAACTGTACAAAGCACCTTCTGAATAGGCTTGAATATCATACACAAAATGATCAAGAGTACTTCGAGCAAACGAGTTAGAAAATGTGCCTACGACGTGCTAGAACCCGAGACAAGGACACGCACTTGACATTAAATGCTTGCATGAATTACGTTAAGTTATTTCATATGAATTGTTGACTAACTTGGTTTACGTTGAACAGGGAAGGCCGGACGGTAAGTATGGGTAAGTCGTGTATGTATTTCCATGCGACAATTGTATTCGGCAACACGAGATAGGCTATGAAATATGCCATGTAAATGATCTTAAGGCAAGATTAGAAAGACAATGAATGATAGACGGTGCACAAAAGTAAATAGAACGTGTTTGGTAATGATAGCATTGTGGGCGAGCTAGCCTCTCCACCAGTGCATAACAATGTACTAATAATCCCACAGTCTGCTTGCAGGATACAGGAGACGCCGGCGGGTGCGGAACTTCCATCGAACGTGTTAGGGCGCGGAGCCAACTCCGGGGCCTTGGGACGTTGCTAGAAGCTGAAGCACCCTATACAGGACATAATATATCGAAACATCGCCATGAATCATTCCATGTTGTAAGCCACTTGGCACGCCTTTTATGTTTCAGAGAGAGAGCTTGAGCGAATTGTAATATCGGCCTAGCGCCGCTTGTAAACTTCTTGAAAATCAATAAAGAGTTTGAATTCACTTTAATTTTGTGTTCGTCTACTTTCCGCTACAAATGGGAACACTCTGTGCGACTCTGTGGCCTAGCTCAAATCGGCCGTTTTTGGACTTGGCCTTACACGGGCACAACCTAGGCCCGTGCGGCATCATGCCTTAGCGAGGACGATCGCTCCTACGGGAGCGGGGTGTGACAGATTGGTATCAGAGCACGGCTTTACGTCCTTGGACTTTATTTCGATTCTTTCAGTTTTGAAAGCTCAATTTTGAAACAAAAGAAGTGTACGCTCTCTCTCGTTGTGCCTTGGGATGTTCCATACAATAAGTCTAATATTTTCGAAAGCTCGTACGAGTACTCGATTGGACGGGATCTATAGGCGAAGGCCTTTATGCCACCACGACGGACTTGAGTTGGAAGGAACCGATGCTAAGAGTTAGCAAACGCAGTGCGTGCTTGAATGAGCTTACGCTGACAGCAAACAAGTACACGAGACCAAAGTATAGTTCGAACGGGATGGTTATGCACGCAGCCTTTTGGCTAAGTTGTGCAGAGTATCGCACACCTAGATCCTTTGGTGCGAATGAGTTGTGAGCGAGATCAATTATCGCTCGAACGAGAATAAGTAAGCGTGCAAACTCGAATATAGTCCGTACGGAATCGCTATGCATACGGCCCTTTGGCTAAGTTGTGCCGCGTGTCGCGTGCCTCGACTTTGGGTGCAATCGAGTTACGAGCGATATCAAGTATCGCTCGATTGAGAACGGAGATACACTTTGAGTGTCTATCGATAGGATTGCTATCGAGTTAACGCTTAGGCGTACCCAAAAGATTAGCTTGGATTTTGAGGATTAGTATGAACGACTTACTACGTCGAGGCGACATTAGCGATTACGCTAGAGATTCGTCGAACGAATATGAAAGATGTCTTTGCGCATGACGCGAACGTGATTGAGGACTAGATCGTATAGCTTGAATCCGAGTGGTGTATATAATAGGTTCGGAGAATAATAAGAATGAGTGTCGATGACTAGTCGAGTGGCTCGAACCCTGAGTGGTATATGGACGTCATAGAAATTGTTCGAGCGAAACTAAAAGATTTACGGATCGTACGAGTATGTTGCCAAGCGATGCGATCGCGCAAAGCCTTAGAACGTGTCACGCTTAGTTAGTCGTGACTTCAAAAGTCCCGAATGTGATATCGCTGGACAACTTGTAAATGGGCAACGCGAGTTAGAAAATGGTTCGGAACGATGAATAAAAATGAATGGACTTGATCGAGAAAACTTAGAGGATCGCACGTACGATTTCGGATTGATACAAATAAATTGTGATTTGAGTTTGAACAACGATCTTGAAACTAGCTTAAGGAATAGCAGTTGAACTTGATCTTAAATATTAAATAAAATTATGGAATATCCAACTCGGGCAATAGCATCAACGCACGACTCGAAATCGGTTGCAAGGGAAGATCGTTAGGTTATGCATATCGTCGATGGTATTGAGGCGTATCAAAGATCGATATGCGATAACTCGGGGGTACTCTGACTCGGCGAATGACGATCGTGCAAATGTCATTGTCCCATTGGATGCTATACTTGGAATGTTAAAAATGTGTCGAGGAAAAGATAGATTTAGCTCGAGGATTTTCTAGTTGAATGTATGACGGTCAGACTATCGAATTGATTTGGCTTGGATGAAAATATGAATGCTTGGATTTGCTTCATTGACAACCACAACGTTGACGTTCTTATATTATGCGAGCGCAACTCCAGCCTCGTACATGCGCCACGTCGGATTATGGCGATCACTCCACGTGAGCGTTGATATGGTGATTCATACAGCGGGAGTGATTGAACTTGGATGGCGTGGCAATCTGATTGCTTCGACTTGTGGTTTGACGCGAAGGTGGACTCAAAAATAAATTTTGTGTGCTTGAAGAATTGAACTTGAGGATTGAGTAGGTCTAATCCGCGTATCGAGAATGGGTTAGTCTAAAACTCAAACAAGAGTTACGTCCCGATGAGAATGATTATTCTGTGGAAGCATTGTATGGTGATTCACGAACCGCCGTGGATAATCGGACTCGCGTGAGATTGGGGCGCAATGTATTGTCGAGCTGGATGACCTCGTGATCGAATACATGAATTGGTTAGAACTGGTGATTGAACGGAATTGAATATATGCAACGTAAGTCTTGATGCGAATTAGGTGATCATGCTCGATGTTTAGAAAATTGAGTGAAACGAACTTGGGTAGAAACTCCCGTACAAGCGAACAAATGGTTTGACCATAGGATTTGGGGAGAGCGTCGTGCAACGACCTTGCACGACGAGCCATAGACCTGACGTGTAACTATAACCTTGTGAGCTGACCTAGCAGATAGGCGGACGACCCTATGCCGAGTGATTGAACTTGTGCGATTGACCTTACAGTATCGTCTGGACGGACGATAGACTTGGACAACAATACTTAGAGTAGGACGGGAACTGTGAGTGTGCGTTAACAACGGTGAGATTGGTCCCAAACGAAGGAAATGATAAGAATGAATGATGCGCAGTAAAGTTGGGATAACGAATTGAATCATTAATTGGAAGTCGTACTCGATGACGGTGCAATATTTAGTCTCGAATCGGATAGAAATTACTTAGACTTGGTCGGCTCCGCTAAGATAAAATCATATTGATTTCGTAGACAAGAACGTTTGAGAAGCGAACCGG
This sequence comes from Iris pallida, assembly GCA_029216955.1. Taxonomy (NCBI): domain Eukaryota; kingdom Viridiplantae; phylum Streptophyta; class Magnoliopsida; order Asparagales; family Iridaceae; genus Iris; species Iris pallida. The sequence continues at coordinate 9,362 of JANAVB010033239.1, read as the reverse complement.
ATCATCTCCAGGACCGAGATAAACGATATGTGATACACATATGAGTTCGGTTTTAAATCGAAGTTCGCAAAACGATCGGCAAATCGAAACTATCACGAGTAGCTTGTCCGACTTCGCTAGTCGCTAAGCTTGGTTGAAATGTACGTATTCGGAGGACGCCTTGAATACGTGCATGATCCAAACTCAGCGATATGATGAACTCGAACGCAGCTGCAAGTGGGTGTTGAGATGTGCATGAACGAATGAGTGAGTTTGCCTCAGCCTACGACTTTCGTGTTTGATGAATTACAATGCACCTCGTGCGACCGTTTCAGTCCCATGATACGTTGAAAAAGCAACCAAGTCGAAGAAATACTTGAATTGAATAAGTGCCATTAACTCTAAAATGAATGAAAAGTTATCCAATAAAAAATCGACCAAACGTATGCGACACGGAACTTGGAAAGGTGCCGAGCATGGTTCGATGACATCGAACGATAGAGCCGTTTGATAGAATTGTCTATAAAACACGATGACACGAGTTAAGGAATGGTAGGATGACCTGCACTCAGGAAGTTTCGAGGACGAGACTTGTTTTGAGTGGTGTATTATGTAATGACCCGCTCTGCCCTAGCAGAACGCCGATTCAAACGGCAAGTGTAACGACTCAAACGAGCCGTCGACTCGAAGAGTTGCGTCGACCCGATGAAGTATCGATGCGAATCGATGCAAGACTTACAATGGCCCGTCAAAGATGAATCCAGACTTAGACTATCAAAGGCACGCTCGGAGTATCGCTCGGCCGATGCGAACATCACTAAGGTTGGTAGCTCCGATGAACCCGTCTTTGCTTAGCCTAGACAGATAACAATACGGACACTATCATTGAAATTGCTAGGCGATAACACCGCGCATGCTAATAAATGACCCAACGCATCTAGCTAAGGGATTAATCCCATCTTGTATGCTTGTATAGAATATAGAAAGGAACATGGAAAATACGAGAACTCTCGCACCGCGCTCCACGCTCGTGCTAAGGTACAAGCTTACGTTCAAGTCCCTTATGCGTTGAAACAATAAAACAATGAATGGTTTACAACATTGAAATGGGAAGACTATCAACATAATCATTTCGAGTAGAGTTTAGCAACATTGAAAGACTATGGGACCGATGGGTCGCCAAGGCGGCTCCCACACTGGCAGTTGCGTAATGCTTGAATGAATGAATGAATGAATGATTGAATACGTGAATGAATCAATGAACAAACTAACAAGTGAAAGAAAGAAAGAAATGAAAGAATACATGAATAAAAGATAAGAGAGAAAAGAATAGTTAACGACAGGTATGACGGGCACGTACAATGGGGCTCGCTACCCACGCTGCATGGACGCCAACCTGGTCGATAACGCATTGTAGCTAAGGGTTAGCCTATGACAATAAAATATGAAATGGTCGTTGACGGACCCGTGTACGGGTTATACGGATTTCGCGGCATGATCAAAGGGAGGATCGTAGTCGGCCTAGGCGGAATCAAGTCATGGCTTACGGGCTGCCTGGGTGCGGACTTGGCCACCCGGGGGACGTAAGTGCAGAAGTATTTCAAGAGACTAACGGGGTGTGTGCCAGTCCTCACCCTACGCTAGTTGAGAAATACCATGCTGGGATGTGTCCAAAATGGCTTGTGATGCCAGCGACCGGGCATATAGATTTAAGAGGGCTTTGCTGGTGGCAATCCACGTGCAAGTCCTTGCATTGAAATCAAAGTAGTCTAAGTTAACTGTACAAAGCACCTTCTGAATAGGCTTGAATATCACACACAAAATGATCAAAAGTACTTCGAGCAAACGAGTTAGAAAACGTGCCTACGACGTACTAGAACCCGAGGCAAGGACACGCACTTAACATTGAATGCTTGCATGAATTATGTTAAGTTATTTTATATGAATTGTTGACTAACTTGGTTTACGTTGAACAGGGAAGGCCGGACGGTAAGTATGGGTAAGTCGTGCATGTATTTTCATGCGACACTTGTATTCGGCAACACGAGATAGGTTATGAAATATGCTATGTAAATGATCTTAAGGCAAGATTAGAAAGACAATGAATGATAGACGGTGCACAAAAGTAAATAGAACGTGTTTGGTAATAATAGCATTGTGGGCGAGCTAGCCTCTCCACCAGAGCATAATAATGTACTGATAACCCCACAGTCTGCTTGCAGGATGCAGGAGACGCCGGCGGGTACGAAACTTCCATCGAACGTGTTAGGGCGCGGAGCCAACTCCGGGGCCTTGGGACGTTGCTAGAAGCTGAAGCACCCTATACAGGACATAATGTATCGGAACATCGCCATGAATCATTCCATGTTGTAAGCCACTTGGCACGCCTTTTATGTTTCAGAGATAGAGCTTGAGCGAATTGTAATATCGGCCTAGAGCCGCTTGTAAACTTCTTGAAAATCAATAAAGAGTTTGAATTCACTTCAATTTTGTGTTCGTTTACTTTTCGCTGCAAATGGGGACATTCTGTGCGACTCTGTGGCCTAGCTCAAATCGGCCGTTTTTGGACTTGGCCTTGTACGGGCACAACCTAGGCCCGTACGGCATCACGCCTTAGTGAGGACGATCGCTCCTACGGGAGCGGGGCGTGACAGTCATAGATGCAGATATGTCCTACAATATCTTCTTGGGGCGTCCATGGATACATGACTATATGATCTTGCCATCCACACTCCACTAGTGCTTCAAGTATGTCAGTAAGCACGGCTTTGTGAAGACGGAATTCGCCAACATCAATCCCTTCAAAGGGGTTGAGTCTTATTACTCATCGGAGGCTTGTCTATATGAAGAATCCAAGAAGCACATAACTGACGAACTGGAGGCCATAACAGGGTCAGAGGAACATTTGAGAATTCATCTTCAGGCCCGTAAACGGGGCAAAGCTGCAACCCTTATCATAACTTTGCATAAAGAGGTGCCTGGTTCTCTCGCCCCAGCTGCACAGTTCGAACCGATGGTCATCCGACTACCAAGGTACAACCAGGAGCTAAGACCCGTCATAGGGCCGATGGTGATCCGATTGCCAAAATCCAATCAAAGGCGACCGGAAGATGCGAGGCCCTCTGGGGAGCTGATGGCGATCTGATTGCCAAGATCCAGTCAAAAGCAATCGGAAGACACGAAGTCCTCTACCGAGCCGATAGTTATCCGTCTTTCCAAAACGAGCCGACAACCAAGTGTTGATCCGAGGCCCTCAGGCATGCCAGTGCCATAAGCAGAACCCTTGGTGGTCAAGCTGCCTAAGACAGCGTCCCAACCTTCGATCTCGTAGGGGGTAGCTAAAGAGGATGCAGAACTCGCAAAGTATCTGGTTGCACAGGTGGATAGTCCCTCTCCTGATGACGTAATCCATGTATATAAAATTCCTTATTTTCATCAATAAGAGGCTATCGTTGAACTATCCTGAGTGTAATAATCTTAATCTGATGTATGTTGTGGAGCACGGTATTGACATTAACCTACACACACAGGTGACAACTGTCCATACCGCAAACCGACTTACTCCCATTAGAGGTGCCTACTTCCTAGTCCAAGGCAGAAAAGAAGGGGATTACACGATCATCTTCGACCGAAAAGAAGGTCCTCAACCTTTCATGCCATAAGAGTTTGATCTTGAACCCGATGCTGGAAGACTACCGCTCTACCTGTATAGTCCTCAAGCCAAGTACTTCATGCAAAAGTAGGGGTACAACATGGAGGCTACCCCAGGTCTGAATTACGGCGACGGTCGACGATCGCCTCTACAGCTGTCAACCCCGGCTGGGAACCTCGAGATTATTACAGCCAGTTCAAATGTGGCCTCGGTTATGTTACACCACCAACAATGCTCGAGAGCTCCGATGAGGAATGCGAGTGGCATTCTCACTCATCCGAATCACCTACATACGATTCCGATGACAGCATTGGGGATATATTCAGGCAGACATTGTCTATCAACATGGCATCCGCTGACATTGAAAAGGAAGAACGAAGATATACTGGAACCTCTTGAACTGGAGCCATGGGCCCAACAACTTGATGCACAATGGGAGAAGCGCTTTGAACAAATGGACCCTTCCACCGTGTTTGCCATTAAAATTGTTTTGATTGAAATCTTAATACAAACAGAACAGTGATACAATATAAGACTTAGATGTAGTCCTAGGAGTACACTTTTGTTTAAGCTGGGTCCTTAGTGCCAATGGAGCGAGTGGTAATGCGTTGACTCCGTTGACCGGCTGACGGCGGTTATCGGTTCTCTGAAGGTGTTGATTGCTCTGGGTGCTGGAGCTTGCTGAGAGGAGGAAGACGTTGAGTGTCTAGAACTGCCTCTCTGGTGATTCTCTGTTGTGGATTCTCTGTGAATCTTCTGTTCTGAGTCTCTGTGTGTGTGTGTGTGAAGGGGATGATCCTTCTATTTATAGTTTTGCAGGCTGGCTGCTCATGCGCGCATGTAGGATGCGTCGGTGTGGGGACGCCACGTGGAGGTTGCTGATGGAGGCACATGGATGCTGCGCCCAGATCGAGGGGAAGAACTCTTCATACTGCTGTTGTGAGCCGGCACGTAGCAGAGGGAAGATCTTTCCGTTGCTGAAATCTCGGATGAGTTGAGTCAAAGGACACGTGTCGTCGACTCATGGTTCGAAGATCTCGGATTTGGTGGAGAGGAGTGATCTGGTGAGCTGCGCCTTGGATTGGGCACAGGCGGAGGCTGCGGCTCATAACCTTTAGGAGTTACAAACCACTTTGGGGCGCATGGCTTTTGAGGCGCATGCAGGCGACTTTCCTTCTGTCTTTCGGGATCAGAGATCAGTCTGGGGCGCATGGCTTTTGAGGCGCATGCTGGTTTGGACGCATGGCCGTAGAGGCGCATACGGGTGTGGACGCATGGCCGTAGAGGCGCATGCGGGTGTGGATGTATGGCCGTAGAGGCGCATGCGGGTGGCCACGTGGCAGTAGCCATCGGAATAGAGTCATGATGATGCTGACGTTGCCGACGCTTCGTTTTCTGAATAAAGCTGTCAACTGTTCAGACTTTGGGAGACGTGCTGCCAACTCTGTCAGTTCAGTATTTAATGTTGGTGACGTTCGATGGACAGCTGAGTGGGCACGTCGGTTGGCGTTCCACTCGGTATGGAGATGTGTGGGGGCGTACCCTCTATAATGCGCCGAGTACTGTAGGGCGCGTCTGTGTGATGCGCCTGATGCCGAAGGGCGCGTCCGTGTGATGCGCTGTCTGGCTGGCGCATCGGACATATCTTTTAATGATGCGGCTGTCTCGCTCTTCGAGTGCTATAAATAGCCGTTTGGCTGAATTCGAGGCGTCCGGTTCATCCATTTAATGTAAATTCATTGTACGGAATTCGGAGGGCCATCCACTTGGCACGTGGGTTTGATCCGCCCGGCCTATAAATAGTGGCATGGAGAGAAGATTTGCTTCTTATTCCCTCACGTACTTCCAATATGAACTTGAACATACGGGTGCATTCTGCTGACGAAGTGCTCCCGAGGGTGAAGATGAGACGCTGTGTTGTCTTTGATACACTTGAAGGTGACTGTTACATCCAAAAGACGGAGTCGAGGGCTTCTGAGGCAGGCGGAAGGTGCCTGTTGCATCCAAAGATAGGGATGCTCGAGCCTCGTCTCCGTTATTCCGGAAGAGCCGTAGATCGGAATGGCGGTGCAAGGCTCTCTCTTCCTGCAAAGTGGGGTTTCCCCACTTTGATCGTGTCGAAAGCTGCTCTTTTAGCCGCGGTTTCGATCACGGTCTTCCTTCGGCTTTGGAGGCTCTTTCGAAGCCTCCCCTGGCCACAGCATTTGCGGTGCTCTTCTCTTCCTTGGTTCCAGCCAGAGGGTTAAATGCTTTGTGTCGAAGCATTTATCGGGCGAGCCTGGTTGGAAGAGCGGCACATAACTGGGCTCTGCTCGGCCAGGTGAGCCTGGCTGGAAGAATTTGGCTGAAGGGATGTACATAACTGAGCTGCTGAAGAGATGATGGGATGCGCCTGGATGGAGGCGCATGATATCTGCTGCGCCTCACTGGTGGTGCATAGTGATGCTGCGCCTATCTGGAGACGTATGGTGGCCGCTGCGCTTATCTGAAGGCGCATGGTGGCCGCTGGCTGTAGACTTAGGCTCTTTCCTTTGTAGAAATTCTCCTTTGTACAACCTTTTCTAGACATGTAATAGACTTTTATATATAAATAAAAAGTCCTTCTTCAAATGTCTATACTTATTGATTTTGCTGTGAAATTCTTCGTCTGAGTTCTAGCACATGTAGTGTCTGGCGCATGGGCTTTCTGGTTGTGAAATTCCATGCTTCTACACACCGAAGACGAAGTCATGCAAGTTGATCTCGGTAACGAATCCTCTCCAAAGCTAATCTTCGTCAGTAAAAGTCTGACGGACGGCGAGCGGGAGTCATTGTTGCAACTCGTCAGAGAGTACATCGACGTTTTTGCTTGGAGCTATGAAGACATGATAGGACTAAACTTCGAGATCGCACTCCAAGATCAATATTCATCCAAACGCAAAACCAGTCAAGCAGCAGCAACGATGGTTCTATCCAAACATCATGAACTCCATCGAAGCGGAAATAAACAAGCTTATAGCTAGCGGTTTCATCCATGAGGAGCAGCACCCAGACTAGATAGCTAATATAGTACCAGTCGTCAAAAAGAATGAAAAGATTCGAATCTGCATCGACTTTTGTAATCTGAATGTGGCATGCCCTAAGGACAAATTCCTTCTTCCTATCACCGACATAATGATCGATAATACATGTTGCTTCGAACGCATGTCCTTTATGGATGGCTTTTCAGGATACAATTAAAACAAAATGTCTCCTGATGATGAGAAGCATACGTCATTCTGAACACCGATCGGCGTATATTGTTACACAGTCATGTCCTTCGGCCTGAAGATCGCCGCTGCTACATATCAGCGAGCTATAAGAGTCATCTTCAGAGATCACTTACGCAAGACGGTGGAGTTTTACGTTGACGACATCGCCGTCAAAAGCCGCTCCAAGGATGATCACTTACACGATTTGAGGACAGTATTCGACCTTATGCGACCGCACAATCTGAAGATGAATCCTACCAAGTCCTTTCTTGGCGTGTCCAGCAGGAATTTCTTGGGCTTTGTCATTACTTTCGAAGCATTCACATAGACCCCGATAAGACAAAAGCAATCCTGGAGATGAGTCCACCGAGGAACCTCCGTGAACTCTGCGGCCTTCAGGGAAGACTAGCCTACATCAGGAGATTCATATCTAACCCTCAGGGCGATGTTAACCCTTCACACAACTCATAAAGAAAGGCATCTCTTTCGTATGGAATGAAGAATATCAATCCACCTTTGATGACATTAAGATACCTGTCGAATCCGCCGGTTCTGGTAGCCCCGGTCACCGGAAAGCCTTTCCTGCTCTATGTACGAGCGATGGAACACTCTCTCGACGCCTTGCTGACACAAAACAGTGATGCGGGGCACGATCAAGCCATCTATTATCTCAATCGAATGATGGTGGGGCCGGAGCATAGGTACACCGTCATGGAGAAGGAATGCCTTGCCTTGGTGTTCGCCATTCAGAAAATACGACACTATGTGTCAGGGCAGACCATCCATATTGTCTTACGAGTTAATCCCCTCAGGGTTCTTATGACCAAGCCAGGCGCACTTAGTTCTCGCCTAGCCACATAGGCGATACTGTTATCCCCCTACGACATGGTTTTTATTCTGCAGAAGGCTGTCAAAGGTCAAGCCTTGGCTGACTTTCTAGCAGCCCATCTAGGCTCAGAAACAGCCAGAATCTATATGAAGAAATCTCAGATGAAGTCTTTAACTCAAATATGACTTCACATGATGACATTTGGCGAATTTTCTTCGACGGTGCTTCAAGAACGGGGCCCCAAGGTAATATCGTCGCTGGAGTCGGGATAGTATTAATTTCTCCCTCCGGATTGGTGGTCAACCGGGCATATTTTCTCACAGAACCCTGTTCAAATAGTGTAGCCGAATATAACACTTTAGTCATCGGGCTCCGACTCGCAAAAGAAGTAGGAGTTAAATACCTAGAAGCATATGGCAACTCGCAGTTGATTGTTAATTAAATCCAAGACTCATACGAGTTTCGTAACGCGAATCGGATTCCCTATCATCAGACAGCAATTGCCATCATTGCAACCTTGGAGGGGTTCTTTATAGAGAATATTCCTATACTCTAGAATATTGAAGCCGATGCCCTAGCAGGCCTCGCCGCTTCTTTGGCAGTTTCAAATTATGCTCATCATCTAGTCGACGTGATAGGCCATGAGCCGGTCTGTCCCAAAAACAACGTTCAACTGGATACGAGTTACTCCACCCAGATAACCAATGACGTGCAAGACTGGAGACTCTCGTTCATCAACTTTGCAGTCTACGAAATCCTGCCTGAGAATGTGGAAGAAGCAACTTCAATCGGAAGGCGTTCTCTCAGATTCTTTTATGACACAGAAACAAAAATATTATATCAACAATCTTACGACGGGCTACTGTTAAGATGTCTGTCAAATGTAGAAGCCAAAGAAGCCTTGCACGAGGCTCACGATGGCATTTGCGGGGCTCACCAACCTGCCCGAAGTTGCAGGACATTCTCCGTCGGATGGGTTATTACTGGCCTACGATGATAGCAGACGCAGTCGATTATGCAAATAAGTGTAAGGCTTGTCAGATCCACATATATTTCATACATCTACCATCCAAATTCTTGCACCCAACAGTGGCCTCTTGGCTATTGGAAGCATGGGGAATGGACATCGTTGGCCCAATCATCCCGCCGTCGTCCAAAGGACACCGGTTTATACTTGCAATCACCGGCTACTTCTCCAAGTGGGCAAAAGTTGTTCCACTGGCAGAGGTAAAGATATCAAACGTGATCAGTTTCATAAAATATTATGTCATTTACCGTTTTAGACTGCCACGGAGGATCATTCATGACAATGGTCCACAGTTCGCAAGCAATGCCTTCTATCGATTCTGTGAAAAGAATCGGATTCAGAATATGGCTTCAATGGCATACAATCCATCAGCTAATGGTCTGGCCGAAGCCTTTAATAAGACCATAATCAAGCTTCTTAAGAAGTTCGTGTCTTTAAACAAGCGCGACTGGAATGAAAAGTTGGGCGAATACTTATGGGCGTACCACACTAACGAGTAGGACGGCTATGGAAAATATACCGTTCCCTCTGGTGTACGAGAGCAAGGCAGTTCTCCCATTGGAGACTCAGATCCCCTCACTTCGTGTGGCCCTTACTTACCAGTTGACGTCGGACGATAACTACCGTCGACGGCTACAAGAATTA
>JANAVB010033238.1:105000-150885 GCA_029216955.1 Iris pallida | reverse complement strand
ATCTCAGCCGTCGCCTCGGGTTCTGTTCAAGGATAGCAGCAAATAAAACCAAAAAATCATCATTAATCTTTTCGGTTACCGAGGCACCATCATCATTAACTGAGAAGAGCATGCGCCCGAACAGGCATGCGCCCAGAAATCATGCGCCCTGACCTCCATGCTTCTTATTCAAAGTATTCCAAAACTTATTCAAAAGTTTTGAAAACTTTGAAGGGGGTCTTGTAGAAGCATGGAATTTCACAACCAGAAAGCCCATGCGCCAGACACTACATGCGCCAGAACTCAGACGAAGAACTTCACAGCAAAGTCAATAAGTATAGACATTTGAAGAAGGACTTTTATTTATATAAAAGTCTATTACATATCTAGAAAAGGTTGTACAAAGGAGAATTTCTACAAAGGAAAGAGCCTAAGTCTACATCCAGCGGCCACCATGCGCCTTCAGATAAGCGCAGCGGCCACCATGCGTCTCCAGATAGGCGCAACATCACTATGCGCCACCAGTGAGGCGCAGCAGATATCATGCGCCTCCATCCAGGTGCATCCCATCATCTCTTCAGCAGCTCAGTTATGTGCATCCCTTCAGCCAAATTCTTCCAGCCAGGCTCACCTGGCCGAGCAGAGCCCAGTTATGTGCCGCTCTTCCAACCAGGCTCGCCCGATAAATGCTTCGATACACAAAGCATTTAACCCTCTGGCTGGAACCAAGGAAGAGAAGAGCACCGCAAATGCTGTGGCCAGGGGAGGCTTCGAAAGAGCCTCCAAAGCCGAAGGAAGACCGTGATCGAAACCGCGGCTAAAGGAGCAGCTTTCGACATGATCAAAGTGGGGAAACCCCACTTTGAAGGAAGAGAGAGCCTAGCACCGCCATTCCGATCTACGGCTCTTCCGGAATAACGGAGACGAGGCTCGAGCATCCCTATCTTTGGATGCAACAGGCACCTTCCGCCTGCCTCAGAAGCCCTCGACTCCGTCTTTTGGATGTAACAGTCACCTTCAAGTGCATCGAAGACAACACAGCGTCTCATCTTCACCCTCGGGAGCACTTCGTCAACAGAATGCACCCGCATGTTCAAGTTCATGTTGGAAGTACGTGAGGGAATGAGAAGCAAATCTTCTCTCCATGCCACTATTTATAGGCCGGGCAGATCAAACCCACGCGCCAAGTGGATGGCCCTCCGAATTCCGTGCAATGAATTTACATTAAATGGATGAACCGGACGCCTCGAATTCAGCCAAACGGCTATTTATGGCACTCGAAGAGCGAGACAGCCGCATCATTAAAAGACATGTCCGATGTGCCAGCCAGACAGCGCATCACACGGACGCGCCTTTCGGCGTCAGGTGCATCACACAGACGCGCCCTACAATACTCGGCGCATTACAGAGGGTGCGCCCTCACACATCTCCATACCGAGTGGAACGCCAACCGACGCGCCCATTCAGCTGTCCATCGAACGTCACCAACATTAAATGCTGAACTGACAGAGTTGGCAGCACGCCTCCCAAAGTCTGAACAGTTGACAGCTTTTCAGAAAATGAAGCGTCGGCAACGTCAGCATCATCATGACTTTGTTTCGACGGCTACTGCCACGTGGCCACTCCACCATCAGCATGCGCCTCTACGGCCATGCGTCCAAATCAGCATGCGCCTCTATGGCCATGCGTCCAAATCAGCATGCGCCTCAAAAGCCATGCGCCTCAGACTGCTCTCTGATCCCGAAAGACAGAAGGAAAGTCGCCTGCATGCGCCTCAAAAGCCATGCGCCCCAAATGGTTTGTAACTCCTAAAGGTTATGAGCCGCAGCCTCCTCCTGCGCCCAATCCAAGGCGCAGCCCACCAGATCACTCCTCTCCACCAAATCCGAGATCTTCGAACCATGAGTCGACGACACGTGTCTTTTGACTCAACTCGTCCAAGATTTCAGCAACGGAAAGATCTTCTCTCTGCTACGTGCCGGCTCACAACAGCAGTATGAAGAGTTCTCCCCCTCGATCAGGGCGCAGCATCCGTGCGCCTCCATCAGCAACCTCCACGTGGCATCCCCACACCGGCGCATCCTGCATACGCGCATGAGCAGCCAGCCTGCAAAACTATAAATAGAAGGGTCATCTCCTTCACACACAGACAGAGACTCAGAACACACAAGACTCACAGAGAATCCACAACAGAGAATCACCGGAGAGGCAGTTCTAGACACTCAACGTCTTCCTCCTCTCAGCAAGCTCCAGCACCCAGAGCAATCAACACCTTCAGAGAACCGATAACCGCCGTCAGCCGGTCAACGGAGTCAACGCATTACCACTCGCTCCATTGGCACTAAGGACCCAGCTTAAACAAAAGTGTACTCCTAGGACTACATCTAAGTCCTATATTGTATCACTGTTCTGTTTGTATTAAGATTTCAATCAAAACAATTTTAATGGCAAACAGCGGCCAGGAAGGAGGAGGGCGCATGCGGCTAAAAGGGGTAGCGTCTCATGCGGCTCAAGAAGTGCAGAGTATTATGCGGCTGGGGGTTGAGCGAGTTATGCGGCTAGATGAGTTCGGCCTTCATGCGGCTCGAAGTACTTCCAGTCATGCGGCTGAAGAGAACACTTGCCGCATAAAATATTCATGCGGTCAAGTCAAGCACAGTTCATCTTCTCCAAAATTTCGAGAAGAAAACACCATGAGAGCCAAGTTCTCAAGCTCCATAAAACCTTCATCCGGAGTCCAAATCTGAACTTCCATAGGTCAAAATGGGGTAGAACGAAATTCTCTACCACATGGAACCATCAAAACTTGACAATAACAAGATTAAGTAGATCAAAACCCAAGAATTCCGAAATAAAGTAAACTTAGATCTACAAGAATCTAGCCATGGAAAGTGGAAATGCCAAGTATTAAAGTGTGTTAAAATGCTGTAAGGAAGAGAATGAAGCAATAAAATTAGAGTTCCTCCATGAAGCAAGTTGCACTTGCCTAGACCTCTCTTTCTCTGGTAGGTAAGAAGTAATGGAGGAAAGAAGAAGAGTAATGAAGAGGAGAAGGAAGAATGGGTAATAAATACCAAGGGTGGTGGTAGGTAGGGGTTCACCCTTGGTTCATAATGAACCAAGGCAAAACCAAGCCAAGCCGAACCAACCCAGGAATAACCAAGCCAAGAAGGAAACTAAGCAAGGAATCCTGCAATACAAGATAAAATACGTACACGCATTCCAAAAATACGTAATACGAACCACAGGCATTACAACTATTGGTGGAGAGTCAAAATTCATGACAACCACATGGTGAGTCCGGTCCACGAAAAAATTCCAGAAAGAGAGAGAAAGAGATTAGAATAGTGAGATATATCTATCTATTCTACTAAATAATATGAAAACTTGGTGGTAAAACTTTTGAATTCCTAAAATACCCTCGACTATTTTATAAAGGCTTGCATGCTATTTATGTTTAAAGTCAAAGAAATAAAGTTTACATGTTATAATTTTTTTTGTTCCCATACAACTCTTTAATGGTAATAAAATTTTATGTCCTTATCATTTTCAAAAGTTATTATTCTCAATAGAAAATAAAAAAAAATAAAATTCGTACTTCGAATTTTTTGACATTGTAAAAGAAAAATATGCACACATAAATAGTCACATGAAAATGACAGAAAAAACGACAACTGAACTTATGATATTCTAGTTAAGCACGTACATGTAAGTCATATACAATGGGATTTGTCAGTTTATTCACCCATCTAAGTGGACCCAACTGTGATGGCGAGGGCTTAAAAAGCCCAATGGCTTGCCAAGTAATACTTGTCATTTTATTATTATTATCGTTGCCTTGTGAAAAACAAACAAACAATAATTGAGATAATCTATCAATTCACTTCTTTTCTCTCTCCTCTCCCCACTCCCTTGTCATCTCCGCCGTCGATCCTTCATAATGCTGCTGCTGCGCTGCTGAACCCTCTCTTCCCGGTCAGTACCTAGGGTTAGGGTTAGGGTTCGGAGTTTGGGGGGAGCTTGCTCGATGGCTTCGATGATACCATCGACCTATTTCTTCTCCTCCCTAGCCTCCTAGATATTATTCTTTATTATATACTCCGAGCCGCCGCCGCCGCAGTAGGAATAAGAAGAGATGTTGAAGGGAGGGTCTACTTCTCGGACGGGGACGGTCAGATCTAACCCTCCGGCGAGGGCTCCTTCGTCGTCAGCTCACAACGCCCACGGGAAGAAGCGGCCGGAGGCGACGGCGGCGGCGGCGGCGGCGGCGGCTTCGAAGAGCAAGGAGGCGAGTCAGCAGACCTCCGCCCAGGCCCCTCATGGTAGCTTACATCTCTACTCCACTCTACTCTACTCTACATGTATTGTTATTATTTGCCTCTTCCCTAATTTTGGTTGAGATCTAGCACGTACTACTACTGCATCATCTGTGCGCGTACGAATTTCTCAAACATCTTGCCAGTTGTTTTGTGATTTGAACATAAATGGAAAACATCGGGTTTTTTCTAAACGAAATTTATGATTTTTTTTTTTCTCGGATACCAAATTTATCAATCAATTTAACAAATAAAATATTCTAAAAAATTAACAAATAACATGATAAAAAAGTAACAATGTTGTGTAACCTTACTGCCGTTTTTTCGAACATTCAAACAAGGCGAATAAAAACAAGATCATTTGGAGACAAAATGACACTAATGGATTAAGGGTTAAGAGAGTTAAGTGAGGGGAAGTTAAGTGAGGGGAAAATAAAACCATGCTTGGTTTGATGGGGGGGTTTATGAGGGAGGGTTATAGAGGGTTAAGTGGAGGTTTATTTCACCCTCTTTTGTCCATTTTTTAACTCCCAAATCGGAGGGTTAACGAGGGGGATTGAGGGATTTTGTTTAAAAAGTCATAAATATCCCTTATTTGTTTTATAAAATATCATAATTTTTTTTCTTCCATTTTTCTTGTTTTCAACATGTTAATCCGTAGTTTCCTAATTTGTGAAGATATTTGACAAGTTATAATCAAAATTTCAATCAAATTTAATTTTATGACATATGTAATAAGGTTATTTTGGTAACTATCATATTTTTATTAATTCTCCTCTCACTCAAGACCTTCAATCCAAGCAAGAGTTATTAAACACCCCCCACTTAACTCTCGTTTCAATCCAAACAAGGATCTATGTATTGACTCTACTCCCCCTCACTTAACTCCCCCTCATTTAACCCCACTTAACTCTGCTTATTTTTTCCCCCTCAATCCAAGCAGACCCTAGCTGTTAGAATAATAAAAGATAATAAAAAATATTTGAAAAAAAAAACAAGTAAATTAGTTGGTATTGGAAGTTGTAGTAGTGACTCTCTCAATGCATTTATTGATTTATGATTTGAACTGTGTAATTGGCATTTTGGCTACTAAAGCTTACTATGTGTAAGTGGGTGTAGGCCTTCTTTGGGCCGTCTTCCTACTAAAGTCATTATTACAAAGTGCTACTTAAGTGGGTCTAGAGCTTGTTTGGGCCTTCCCATTACATGCCTGATTGGTCCCATTACATGTCTGATTGGACTAGTAAGTAACCTTGGGCTCTGTTTCGAGGCCTCGTCTATTGAGGGGCCTAGGGTGGCCGCCCAACTTGCCCACCCTTTGGGCCTGCCCTCGAACTTCAGTATTCACAACAATATTATACCAGTTAGGAGGAAACCACATCACAAATCCCCAACCATAAACCATAAGCTTGTCATGACTTACCTACTACACACACTCATAATTTTAGCTTGTAGACCACCGCCACCCGGACCATTGTTCGTCGCGTCGTGCTACCTTAACAAGCTTGGTGCATGAACGCTCCATGGTCGATGTGGGTGAGGTAAGACGATGAAAAGAGGAGATGTGACAGTGGAAGAGTGGGGAAAAGATGATGGTCATTGGTTCTTTGTAAAAACTTGAGTTTGGTATGGTGTGAGAAAATGGGAGTAAAGACGGATCTAGTCACAAAGTTGATTTATTATTTCCTATTTTATAAGTCAAGGACAAAATAGTGTACTTCTGTAGTATCCTGTTAATGGTGTTAAGGTATCAATGTATGTATAAATTTTTAGCACAAGTAATTGTTAAAACTGAGATTAGTTGTTCACTTTTGTTAACGATTGTGTGTTAATAACTTGTTAAATAAATGCTGAACCTCTTCTTTTGTTGTGATTTGTCCAATGTGGAGTGATTTTGCCATCTTCAAGCATGTGGAGCTTGCAACATTTTTTTTGTATGAAGGATTATATTAGACGTGTTCTAAGGTTGCATTCATTGAATGTGCATGTGTTTTCACATATATTACTAGCTGTTTTTTTCGTACTTGACATTAAAACACATGTACCTGTCATAAGTTAATTTCACTCTATTCTATCCATATTTCATTTGTGGTGACATCACACTATGTTGGACCCCAAATCACCTGGTAGAACGGATAAAACACCATTCCATGCACCCACCAGTTGGCAAGAGAGTTTTCCTACCCAGCAAGTCTAAAAGGTCCCTCTGAGTTCTTACTCTTAGGGTGTGTTTGATTGCAAGGAGGAAAATATGTGGAAAAGAGATTAATTCCATGGAATTATTTTCCTAGGAAAAAAATTATATGGAATTTTAAAAAAATTTGATGGAAAACTTAATTTGGGTGTTTGATTATCATTATTTCCACGGAAATAGTTATTTTCCATGGAAAATGATATTTTCCTATGGGTTCGACAAGTTTCATTTTCCACCATTTTAGAAGAAAATATGGAAAATGATTAGTTTTTTGGAAAATAATTCCATGGAAAATATGAGCTATCAAACACTACAATTGGTGGAAAATTTATGATGGAAATTTTCCATGTAAAAAAAAACCCAATCAAACACAGCCTTAGATGAGATTTTATATATTCCATAACATACAAATTAGAAAACTATCCACTCAACATAAGAAATATTTGAACTCTTACAAAGGAAGGAGGAGGGAATTGATCTATTTATGGATAATCCAATAGTATACCAACTAACAAGGGATTCCATCTTCTTAGTACTTTTGTTAGGAGTTATTTGTCCAATGGATGGTTTAGAAATCCTACAGGAGTTAAGAGTGGGCTATTTATGAGGAATGTGAATACCGGTAAAGACTCTCGTCTTTGATTACAAAAGTGGAAGATGAAGTATAGATAACGACATTGATGGAACGTGAGATCCACTTACCCGATAGAGTGATTGAAAATGAGAGTGAAGTCCTAGTTGAGCCAGAGTGCGTCGATTGGCACATCAGTCCAAAGTGTGATTCACTAAAGTCTGAGGCTTTGAACAAAACTACTTTTTATTTTATTGGGTGTTTCAAGTTCGCTGATGTATTCTTCAACAGGGAGTCAAATCTTAGAAAATTCATTTCTAGATACTGTTACAAGTAAATTTGAAACCACAGTCCCAGTTATTTATCTTTTCAGGTCCCTTGTCTAAAGCTCAATTTTGAATGGTATTGGAACATCCTATTAGTAAGCCTGTCTGGGCTGATTTGCCAAATTTGGGATTTTGAGCAGATGTTTAGAAATCGTTAGCAACAATATAACCGTTTTCTAACCATCTAACCAAAAGCGACCCATGTTGTACGAAAACCAAGGTTCGCGATATCGGATACTACTCCCATACTGGTCGAGGGATTTCCATGTCAAAAGCGATCGAATGATATATTGGTCATTTAAGGAGATATGACCACATAGAGTGTCACGTCCCGCTCCCGTAGGAGCGATCGTCCTCGCTAAGGCGTGATGCCGCACGAGCCTAGATTGCGCTCGTGCAAGGCGGGTTCCATAACGGCCGATTTCAGCGGCTGCGACGGAGTCGTCGCACAGAAGTCCCATGCAAAGACATTGAACACGCAGCGAAAATTTAGAACAAACACAAGTTATTCAACAAAAAGCTCTTTATTGATATTGATACAAAGATTACAATGGGGCGCAAGGCCAAGATTACAATCACTCAAATCCACTCATCTCACATTACAATCACTCAGCTCTCTCTCATCTCTCAAAGTACATTTGCTTGAGCCAGCGGAAGCTTCGGAAGGCGATGTCCATACATTATGTCCCGTATAAGTCTTTAATCCATGCGGCCGCGCGCTTCGAATTGCCAAGGAACTCCGTGCCTCGACGCATCCAAGCGAGCTCCGCGCCACGAGCTTTTACCTGTGCCTGCACATGGAAACTATGTGGGTGTCAGTACTCAACTGTACTGGTGGAATGAGCTCCTCGTCCACCCATACAAAACCCGCACGTTTGATTTACTTTTGTGCAACTTAGTCCCCTTTATGATTGTCTTTCTACTCTTGTCTTAGGATCAGTTTTAGGACTGACGCCTTGGCCTATTTCGTGTCTCTAGACCATCTCGTGCTTGCAACGACAACGTTACATGCCTTGCCTCAAGACCCTTCTCGTGCCAACGTTAACCTATCGAGTCGTGTTTGCCTTACGGCTTAAAATCAGAGACGCAACTACGCGATGAAGCTCCTTTTTTCGTGTGACCGTGCTACAAATCCTTGCTGAGGCCGTGCCTCGCAATCCAGTGAGACTCAACCATATCGCCGCCCTCGCGGCCCTTGCCGCCTAGCGGCCCTTGCTACTTTGACCACCAACTGACCAAATCGAGATTTGTGAACTTAGGGTCACTTGACCGACTTGCCTTGCGGCGTTTCCTGACTTAAAACTTGAAACAACTCAAACCCAACTTTTGTAACTCATATGCCAACACATGAGACTCGACGCCACATCTCGTACTGAAGCACGACGCCTATGTTGAAACCCAATCTTAGGCCCAAACTTTGTGTTCTAACTGTACACACCTTCAACTCAACTAAATCCAAAGGCATACACGCGGTTAGCCGCTATTTGTCGACATCTATATGAACTTGGTCACTAGCATCACAAGCTATACCTTGACGTATAGTTTTGTTAATCGGGATCCTTTCGACGCAAGTAGCTAGTCCCGTCGCAAGTTCCCGCTTAACCTGTGCCAAAACCTTACGCACGACTATACCCTGTTCCCTCCTAGGCCGAGTCGGCCCCTTGGCCAAGGGTTACCGCTCGAGGGTTCATCGCCCTTGTCGACAAGTTGTCAAATGGCCATGTAAGACTCGACACAAACTGACGTCTCACACAGTCATTCCTCTACCAAAACCAAGACTTCTATCCTTGAGACCCCTCGACGACCCACGGTCGCGAGCATTCCTTTTCTTGAGACCCCTCTACGACCCACGGTCGCGAGCATTTCCTTCCTTGTTACCGTATCATTTGGTTCAACTCATGAATGCCTATTTGATAGTCCTTTCTCAAAACTCACTTTGAAATCAATTGTGATCCTTGCCTTAAACACTAAGTCCGTGCATCGTGCCTTAAGCCAATCGTGCTCTGCGTGACACTCCTGCCCAAGTCGACGGGCCTTGAGATCGTGGGACTACTTAACTTGACAACCGCAGAATGAGCGGGACAGCACTTGGAATGATTTAGGTCGACCGGCATAACTTTGCCTAACTTACTCAAGCCTACAACTTAACGAGCAAAGGCCGCGTCAAGCCTTGCCTCGATGGAACGTGCCGTGCACGCGTTCAACTTTGAACGACCAAGTCATTTGGGTGCCTAGACTTATGGCACAAGCTGTGCAACGCAACTTAACTCATGGGGCAAGCCAAGACTATGCCAAGCCTTGGACGACAGGACCGTGCATGCTTTATGAAGCATTCATGTGGGCGACGCCTATGACTTAGGCTATGTTCATAACTTTGCCGACTCAACCAACTTTTCTTCTTCCAAGCCACGGGACGAAGGATCGAGTGTCATTTTCAAAGCACGCCGTGCACCAACTCTAAGCCGACCGTTGGACCATTCCATATTCTAACTCAATTCGACCCGTCGGGATTATTTCCTTTAGCTATGTGGATTCGTCTCTTTTATTATCAAGCCTACTTGTGCAAGTTGAAAACATGCGATTTATTATGTGAAGGCTAAGATGAGGCAAGTTCACCGAAACTACCCCACCTGAGCGAGCGGTCGCTTCGATCGAGCGATGTCTTCGAGTAGCCGTTGCAAGGCTAAGTCCGAACGCCGTCGGCGTTTCGATTCCTGTGATTGACTGAGCGGAACGGGACACTACATAGAGGTATAGGATATAATAATTAATATCATATGGCATGTATACGAAGAATAACATTAATATAGCTAATAGCTATCCAGTAACAATTATAAGAATTGAGCAACTAAAAAGTCAATTGTTTTGACAAAGGAGAAGAGGAGAGAAGTTAAAGTGCCACTATCGTTTTTGGCTTGTCGAAGAGGAAAGTAGCTCTTTTTTTTTCTCTTGAGAGAGAGAGATGCATTTGCAATTAGATCTTTTTAGGAGGTTTAATTGATTTATGCATGCTCGACCCAATGTATGCATCGACAATAGTGTTAAAATGATTTATTGATAACAAGCTGAGTAATCTACCACTTTATTTAATTATTGGGCAGTCGATTAATCAAATTTCAACTGACTATGTAATTACGATTAATTGGTCCAATAATCACTATTAACATGTAACAACCATGTATCAAGCGTACAATAAAAATTATTTAAGATAACATTGCCGAATATGCCATATATACCCTATGTTTTGGCCGTTATAGCAAAGTTGTCAAAGTTGCAAGGGTCAATCGGGACGGAAAGGGTTCACATCGCCCGAGGCGCAAGGGGTACTTAGACGCACGTCCGAGCGAAGCGAGACACAAAAATAAAATAATAATAAAAATATACATAAATAAATATCTAAATTAGTAATTCAAGAATAAAACCAAATAACATGTTAAAATCAACAAAAGCATGTTAAATCATAACCAAGTGAACTAGCAGAGCAACAATATCAGTCTACAGAACTTCTCTAACAAGAGTAAACAAAATGAAAGAAATACAAATTTTAGTACCATCTTTCTACTACGTTTTTAGTAAATTTTTTTTTTAGTTCAACTATAGCAAACTTTGGCAACCATGGAAATGACTACATCTCATCCACTTGTATGAGGTAAGGGCCCTCAAAGTTTTTCGTTTAAAAAACAACAAAATAATACACGCCTTTTTGTTTGGCACCTTGCTGCAAGGCGCACATGTAGAAAGACGCATCGACTAGTGAAGTGCGATCCGCAGCTGTTGCGCCTTGGATGCGCCTTTGACTACTATAGATTTAGTTCAACTACCAGTTTTGTTCCAAACTGGTTAGGTAAATCACATCACTTTACCTTTGAAAACCTTTGTACTGGCCGATATACTGGACATACCGGATATATCCTGAATAATGACATACACAGATATGACATAACACAGTAGGGATATAGACATAGACACCTATTTTGGTATGCCCTAATGCATTTTGGAGTCTCTATGGTGTGTCCGCTACGTATCCGACAGGACATGATCCAGATTGTTGGAATGTACTTGCTTCCTAAAAGCAAAGATATTTAAAATACCAAACTTCCAAGTAATGTTAATACCCAAAGAAACTTTTGGAAGACATCAGTTTTTCCAAAGAAGAGGACTTGGCATTACAAATGAGATTGAAAAGATACTTATAAATAGACAATTGAAATGTCAGTTGTTAAACTAGAGTCTTTAATAAGTTTGCAACCAATTGGCATAAAAGAGCTTGATTAAATAAAATGGGATTTTTGATCCATAAACTAGCTTGTTTAGATAGGAACACACTACTTCATTTAGCTAAATGATACTCTTTCTTCTTAGTCCCTAGTGGTATCAACCTTTTTGTAACCCATTGTGGAAGTTAAAAATGACGAAGTATAAAAGAAGTGAAGATAACAAAGAAAAATAAGATAAGTCTATCCCCAAAGAAAGAAACTTACCTTTCCAAGAGGACAGTCTCTTACTAAATTTCTGAATAAGATGAAACCAATCGTTCTTAGATAAATTACCAGCTTTTAAAGGAAGCCTAGAAAAGTAATAGGCATCTTGATAAGCTTACACTTCAGAATGTTTGCAAGTTGATCAATTTGCTAGTCTCAATTTAAAGGATCATGTTCTTTTTCCTGCTATTTAGAACATTACATTTTCTCTCCCTAAGTTTCATAAAATCCCTCTGATTGGTTGAAGTATTAATTAGTCACTTTGTTTGGTTGTTTTTTGCTGAAATTACGTACGTCAACTTCCGATATATGCCATATTTTCCTTCACAATAAAAAAATGTCTAATATATTATTTTGTAACTACCCGCACACCCTGCCACTCACTCCATACCTCCAGATGGTCCATTTGTTAAGGCAAGAGTAGATTTTGAAATATGAACTCAAATGTCCTGAGTATTAAACTTGATAAATAGATGTTATTAGTGTGATTGGCTATTATTAAGGTGAGAATGCTCAATTGGGGCAGGAAGGTAGGGTGAATTAATCAAAAGAGCTTGTGAGGATGGTTATCCATTATAGACCAAAATGTTAAGTGTCGGGCTTCAGAATTCTAAGAATTTGAGTTAATACCATGATCAAGATAGTTTATGTTACAAGCATAGTTTGGCCTTCCAGGAGCAGTTCAAATTCAATCAAATAAAGGTATTCAATATTGCATTGTACTATATTACAGTTTTTGCTCCTATGTATCATCTTCTGATTTCGGATGCTTCTCCATTCCTACTAACTTGATTGTATACATCACTTCTGCATCTATATAGATATCTCTGATACAGGAAGTGAGGAAACAGATATAAGCACGTCAGAAGGAGATGATTCATCATGGATTTCTTGGTTTTGTGGGTTGCGAGGAAATGAGCTCCTATGTGAAGTAGATGAGGACTATATACAAGATGACTTCAATTTATGTGGGCTTCAGGGACAGGTTCCCTTTTATGATTATGCACTGGACATGATTTTGGACAATGATTCATTGAGTGGTATGTCTGCAAGTTCTGATTTATTTTTACATATTTTGTAATGCATTTGTAGTTTTGAAAATTTATTTTCTTTTGATGCCTTTCATATTTGATACTAGACATTAGGCTAGGCTATAAATTATTTGCTCTAATATGATAAAATAATTTACAACTGGCTATGCGTTGAAATTTGAGTTATCTTTGAGTTCTGAAGTCATATTTAACAATGTGATTCATTGTTCTTTTAGGTGAGATAGATGGTGAAGAACACAATGAGATTGAGTCTGCTGCAGAGATGTTGTATGGTCTTATTCATGCACGCTATATTGTAACCAGTAAAGGGTTAAATGCAATGGTAAAGCTTTTTACTGGCATTCTTTTCATGTTCTATTTATGTTTATGTTGTTTATGTAATATGTAACAAGAAGTGCACGTTTTGGCTTTGATATATAGCATGAGAAGTACAAGAGAGCAGATTTTGGGCGCTGCCCTCGAGTCTTTTGTGGAGGGCAGCAATGTTTGCCTGTGGGTACATCCGATATTCCCCGAAATTGTTCCATGAAGATTTATTGCCCAAGTGCGAGGACCTTTATTTGCCAAGATGCAAATACCAAAGCAGTATCCTTTTATTCGTTACTCTTATCTGCATCCTGCAAGTTTATTGTATGAATCTCTTTTGTATTTATCATGTTTTAGTAGGCTCATGCATGAAAATCAAATTTAAGATTTTTGATACCTTTCTAAAGATACTCGTAAGCAAATTTGTTTAGTTAGAAACTATTGAACATAGACATGCTTTACTTCTACTAACATAGCATTTGATATAAGAAACAATTGAAAGAGGTGCCACAGGAAAATACAATCCCTCCTATTGGAATTCCACAGAGCCCGGCTTTACGTTCTTGAACTTTCAATTGAATTCTTTAACTCCGATGTTGGTTCCGTAAACTCTGATGTTGTTGCCGCGATTGATACATTGGTGCTCTATCAAATGTCCCACGGATGTCCATACAATAAGTCTATGTATTTTGCAAAATCGCACGAAAGAAATTTGGTTGAACAAAGTTAACTTCAAGTAAGCACGGTTGGCTAAGTCGGACTGGGAATATACACCAAGAATTGAGTCGACCTTAGAAAAGTCGTGTGCGAAACTCGAATTGTTTCAAATGGATGGAATTTGACTTGACTTGTAGAATACGGGATGGCTATCGATAGGAGTGCTATTGAACGATGTTATCGTCAATGCGATATAGATGTAGCGTGCTTAAAATTTGTGGAATGGTTCGAACGGATATTTGAAGTAATCGGTTGTGATTCGAAACTTGTTTCGAGGATTTGTTGAATGACTTCGTCCCTGAGTGGTGTATTGGATAGCCTCAAGAATGTCGATGATTGAGGATACGGGGTGCCAATGAGTATATCAGCAAGCGTCGCATGTATGCAAAGCCTTAGAATGAGTATCATTGAGTAAGTTGTAAACTTGAAGATTTCGACGGAACGAACTAGAAATGACGCGCTCCGGATTGAGATCGTGCCGAGTATGAAATGCAAAATAATCGAGAAGGTAAATTGAATCGAGGAAAAGTTAAGGGTACGAATAGATGACTCGATCGAGGAAATCGATATGGATCGTATACGAAAAAGTTAGCACGATTAGATAATAGCGTGCATGAGAATGAATCGAATATTGAGAATGACTATAAGAAATTGCGATAGATGTTGCTTGATGATTTGAGTTAGCATAGAATTATGCGACTTGAGGAAATATGTTGCTCGATGACTTAAGATAGACAGATGAATATACGTGATTTCAGATTTGAACGAATTGATTATGTAAATGATTCGAGGGATAACAATCGAATTGATCTTGAATGTTGAGGAGATTATGGTATATCCAATTCGGATGATAGCATCAGTTGCACGACTCAAAATTCGTTGCAAATGAAGATCGTCAAGTTATGTTCATCATCGATGGTATTGAGGCGTATCAAAGATCGATATGCGATAACTTGGGGGTACTCTAATTCGAGGAATAACGATCGTGTACAATGTTATTGTTTCGATGGATGCTATGCTTGGGGATTTTGATTGAAATGAATGTTTGGGTGAAAAGAAAGTATCTTGATTGCTTCGACGATAGCTACAATGTCGGCGTTCTTGTCTTGCGCGAGCGCAACTCCCCGCCTCGCATATGCGTCACGACGGATTTGGGGTGATCGTTCCACGTGAGCGCTGACATGGTGATTCATGTCGCGGGAATGATCGAACTCGGAAAATCAGGACGTGGCAATTTGGATTGCTTTGACTTGTGGTTTGATGCGAAGGTGAATTCGTGAATTGTTCGGACTTGTGTTTGACGATTGAGTAAACTTGAGGATTGAGTAGATCCAATCTGCGTATCGAGAATGAATTAGTTTAGACTCAATGCAAGAGTTACGTCCCGATGAGAACGATTATCCTGCAGGAATACATGGTGATTTCATGTCCAGCATGGATAATCGGACTTGCGTGAGATTGGGGCGTGACATATTGTTAAGCTAGACGACCTAGTGGTCGATTACGTGAATTGTGATAAACGACTTAGGAAATATGGAATGAGAATTATGGTTTAGCGACAAATCGTGTCATAGCATACTTACCTTGGGAAGGATGGATGGGTGGATTATCGAACGTGTTCGAAGAGATAAACTACACGAATTGCTTGTTGGACGAGCGATATTGATATGTCGATGAATTGGTTGAGCGAGACCTACCGTAGGATGGTTTTGCTGAATGACTCGGACCCCTGGGACTAAGTGTTGCAAGTGCGAATGGGAGGAATCTATGCTCGAAGTTTAGAAATCGGAGTGATGCGAGCTTAGGTAGAAAATTCCGTATTATCAACTTTGGTTTGACCTTAGGATTGGGGTCATTGTTGATATTATTGTTTGGGAACTATAATTTCAATACTGACGGATTGACTATAGCCTGGAAGGATAGCTTAGCGGTTAGGCGAGACGTCCTTGTTTCGAGAGTTAGTATCGGTACGATTGATCTTGAGGATTGATAGGTTTGGATATTGGTATTAGTGGATAGAATGATTAAATTATAGAGAAACACCACTCACGAGACTCGGCTGACATGCATATATTTCAGGGACGCCTGAATATGTGTACGATCCGACTCGAGTGAGAATGGCGAATTCTCTATCACGAGACTTGGCTGAAATGCATGTATTTTGGGGACGTCTGGAATATGTGCACGATCCAACTAAGTGATACGTTGAATTCAAGGGAGACTAGAGGAACGAAAATGTATCGAGGATTTTGAAATCGTGTTTCGAAGAAATATTGATGGTAGTGCGATCATTAGATTTGAGACGAACTTGAATGTTGGTTGATCGGGTGATTTGCCTAGAACTGAGTTATCCGTGTGCGCGACGAGTGTAAGTTACCCAAGTTGAGATATAGTTCGTGTCGAAAGATAACCAAAGCACGAGCGTGGCTTGGATTGAAGAAACACATAGGAAGAATGTGTGCGAGAATCGTTGGATGTTGAATCAAGTTATAAGTCGATGAGTGTACTCAGTTAGTTTCGAGGACGAAACTTTTTCTGAGTGGTGTATAATGTAATGTCCCATCTCGCTCAGTCCAATCGGAGGAATCAAACGCCATCGGCGTTCAGACTTAGCCATGCAACGGCTGCTCGAAGTCCCGCTTGGTCGAGGTGACTCCTCGCTTATGTGGATGATTTCAGTGAACTTGCCTCAGCTTGGCCTTCACACTAATAAAACGAAAGTTTTCAAATGCACAAGTAGACTTGATAATAAAAGAGACGAATCCACATAGCTAAGGAAAAAATTCAACTTGGGTCAGACCGAGTTAGAACATGGAAAATGTCCTACGGTCGGCTTAGAAGTGTGCACGACGTGCTTTCAAAAATGACACTCGGTTCTTTGTCCCGTGGCTTGGGAGAAGGAAAGCTGGTCAATGTTGTCACAGAGCTATGGAATTAGCCTAAGTCATAGACATCGCTCGCATAAATGCTTAATAAAGCATGTACGGTCCCATCGTACAAGGCTTGGCATAGCCTTTGCTCGGCCCACGGGTTAAGTTGTATCGCACGGCTTGTAGCATAAGTCTAGGCGTCCAAGAATTTGGTTCAAGTCGAACGCGTGCACGACATCCCAACGGGTTAAGTTGTTGCACGATTGAGTTAGACAAAAAGTTATGTCGGTCTATCAATGTCATTCTAAGCACTGTCCCGCGCTTTCTGCGGTTGTCGAAGTCCCATAGACCCACGATCTCAAGGTTCGTCATATAAAGTATGACTTGGACGATAGTGTCACATAGAACACAAGTCAGTCTAAGGTACGAGCCACGGTTGGTTCAGTGAAAGTTATAGCCACGGTCTGTGGCACTTAAGGAACACGTTATGTTCAAGTTAAGTGGGAAGGCTATGCAGTAGTCGTTCCTTAGAGTTTAAGAGAACGAAAAGTT
Organism: Iris pallida; assembly: GCA_029216955.1. NCBI lineage: Eukaryota > Viridiplantae > Streptophyta > Magnoliopsida > Asparagales > Iridaceae > Iris > Iris pallida. The sequence continues at coordinate 133,521 of JANAVB010033238.1, read as the reverse complement.
CAAGCGATGGTTTGTCGCCGAGGCGGTCCCTCGTTTGGGAGTCTCATGGTTCCGATGCACGTTTTGCATGATATGGTTTCGAGCACGTTTTGCTAAAGAGTATGGTTTGAGTCGTTCCACAAATTAGGCCATGTATTTACGTGAGTTTAGATGAAGTCTCGTAGGTGCGTGGTTATGGACAACTTGTCGACAAGGACGATGTTTCTTCGGACGACAACCTGGGACCACTTGATCGATCCGGCCATAGGGAAAACTCGGTATAGCTGATGCTGGGTAGGCAACCAGGAATTCGGTGGGCTGTCATTGGGGCTAGCTACCTGCATTGACCGATCCATCCTATTTCTAGCTATGTCCACGATGGCTAGTTAATGCCTGTGACATTTCATATAGATAAGTTGACGTGCTGAGCGGCAATCCGCATGCACGGTGTCGATCGAATCAAAGAGAGTACAAGCACGACACAAGTTGTGTCAAGAGGGTAGGTACGATTGCATCACCAGCATGAAGCCTAAGATTTGGCTATAACAAAGACGTACTTCGGCACGAGATGTGGCGTCTAGTATTAAGTTGTTGGCATACAGTTGCACGAGTCAAACTTGAGTCGTTTCGAGTTAAGTCAAGAAGAACCGTAAGGCAAGTTCCGCTAAGTCATGTTAAGTTATGAGGCACGACCATGCTGTTATGGCACGAGTATAGGCAAAAAACTAAGCGGGAGGCACTGCCTCAATTATATTGAAGCACGAATAGAGTTTATGGCGCGACCAAGTCGTTGCGTCCCAAAGTATGGCACGAAAGACAAGCACGAGTCGGTACATTGATGTTGCAAGCACGAGAATGGTCTAGAGGCACAACGATAAGTAAGTTATCGGTGCGAGGCACGATGATGGTCTAGAGACACAAAATAGGTCCCGAGTCTGTCCTAAAACCGATCCTAAGGCAAGACTATAAAGACAATCATAAAGGGATTATGTTGCACAAAGTAAATGAACGTGTCGGTTTTGTATGGGTGAGCGAGGAGTTCACACCACCAGTACAGTTGAGTACTGACACCCACACAGTTTCCATGTACAGGCTTAGGTAGAAGCTCGTTGGCGCGGAGTTCGCTTATATACGTCGAGGCACATAGTTCCTTGGTGTTTTGAGGTGTGCGTCCGCATTGAAGACTTCATCTATACATGACATAATGTATGGACATCGCCTATCTGAAGCATCCGCTGGCTTGTCAATTGTATTGAGAGATGAGAGAGCTGAGTGACTTGTAATCAGAAAGAAAAGTGAGCTTGAATGATTGTAATTTTGGCTACGCGTCTTTGTAATCTTATGTTCATTATCAATAGACTCTGATTTTGTTTCAATGCTTGTGTTGCCTTTTATATTTCAATATTTCTGCTTGAGACTTCTGTGCGACGACCCCGTCGCAAGCTGTTGTAATCGGCCGTTATGAAACCGTCTTGCACGAGCGCAATCTAGGCTCGTGCGGCATCTCGTCTTAGCGAGGATGATCGGTCCTACGGGACCGGTTGCAACCGTGCACACTTAACCCGTGCTGATTCATTGCTGGCACGTGTCGATTCATGGCTGGCGTTTGCTATAACTGGTTCCTCCCGTGCCGATTCATTGCTGGCACGCACCTATTCATGGCTGACGTTTGAGGAACTACACCTTATTAACTCAACTCGTGCCGTGCTTGTACTATCTCTGATTCGAACGACACCATGCATACAGATTGCCGTTTAGAACGCCAACTTATCTATATAAAAGATCATGGCCCCCCAAGCCTACTTGGACTTTGTAGTCTGGCGTAGACAAGACGTCCGACGCGGGTAGCGAGTCCCGTCGAAGGCCTTGAATCGCCTGAGCGGTACAATCCAGCTCAACTACCTTGCTCCTCTCCTAGGCCGATACGGTCCTGTGGCCCCAGGTTGTCGTCCGAAGAAACATCGCCCTTGTCGACAAGTTGTCCATGACCATGCACCTACGAGACTTCATCTAGACTCATGTAAATGCATGGCCTAGTTTGTGGAACGACTCAAACCATACTCTTTAGCAAAACGTGCTCGAAATAATATCATGCAAAACGTGCATCGGAACCATGAGACTCCCAAACGAGGGACCGCCTCGGCGAGAAACCATCGCTTGAGCTTCTCGTTCTCTTAAACTCCAGGGAACGACTACTGCATAGCCTTTCCACTTGAACATAACGTGTTCCTTAAGTGCCATAGACCGTGGCTAACTTTTACTGAACCAACCGTGGCTCGTGTCTTAGACTGACTTGTGTTCTATGTAACACTATCGCCAAAGTCATACTTTATATGACGAGCCTTGAGATCGTAGGAGTATGGGACTTGACAACCGCGAAAAGCGTGGGACAGTGCTTAGAATGACTTCGATAAGCCGACTTAACTTTTGCCTAACTCACTCGTACAACAACTTAATCGTAGGGACGAGCAAATGCTATGCCAAGCCTTGCATCGTAGAAATATGAACTAAGACTTAAGGGACACTTTGGCTATGTCAAGTATCGAATGATGGGACCGTGCATGTTTTATTAAGCATTTATGCGAGCGACGTCCATGACTTAGGCTAATTCCATAGCTCTGTGACAGCATCGACCAGCTTTCCTTCTCCCAAGGCACGGGACGAAGGACCGAGTGCCATTTTTGAAAGCACGTCGTGCACATTTCTAAGCCGACCGTGGGATCTTTTCCATGTTCTAACTCAGGCCTACTTGTGCATTTGAAAGCACGAAATTTTTTTCTTAGCTATGTGGATTCGTCTCTTTTATTATCAAGCCTACTTGTGCATTTGAAAACTTTCGTTTTATTAGTGTGAAGGCCAAGCTGAGGCAAGTTCACCGAAGCCACCCACCTGAACGAGGAGTCGCCTCGAGTTAAGTCAGAAAGGGCCGTAGGGCAAAGTTGGTCATGTCATGTTGAATTGTGAGGCACGGCCTCGAATGTTGGAAGCATGGGCCAAGTCGATGGCACGACCAAGTCGTTGTGTCCCGAAGTATGGCACGAAAGGCAAGTACGAGTTAACACATTGATGTTGCAAAACGAGAATGGTTTAGAGGCACAACGATAAATGAGTTATCGGTGCTAGGCACGGTAATGGTCTAGAGACAAAAATAGACTAAGAGTTTATGTCCTAAAATTGATCCTAAGGAAAGAATAGAAAGACAATCATAAAGGGATTTATGTTGCACAAAGTAAATGAACGTGTCGGTTTTGTATGAGTGTACGAGGAGCTCACACCACCAGTACAGTTGAGTACTGACACCCACACCGTTTCAATGTGCAGGCTCTAGAAGTTCGTTGGCGCGGAGCTCGCTTGGATGCGTCGAGGCACGGAGTTCCTTGGCGTTTCGAGACGTGCGGCCGCATGGAGTCTGGACTTATACGAGACATAATGTATGGACATCGCCTATCTGAAGCATCCGCTGGCTCGTCAAATTTTATTGAAAGATGAGAGAGAGTAGAGTGACTTGTAATCAGAGAGAAAAGTGAGCTTGAGTGACATTGTAATCATGGCCTCGTGCCACATTGTAATCTTTGTTTCAATATCAATAAAGAGCATTTTCAATGACTTGTGTTTTGCTTCAAGTTTTCGCTGCTGTTTATTCATGTTTCTGCTTGGGACTTCTGTGCGACGACCCCCGTCGCTTAGCCTGTGATCGGCCGTTATGGAACCTGCCTTGCGTGAGCGCAATCTAGGCTCACGCGACATCACGCCTTAGCGAGGACGATCGGTCCTACGGGACCGGGGCGTGACATTATATATATATATATATATATATATATATATATATATATATAATGCTTATGAGAATAATGTGATCCTTTTGGTGCTTATAAAAGTACGATTATATTGCAAATTTTCCTACCAAAAGGATGTTTGTGAGTATTTGTTTCAAATCTGTTTATTTTGGGTCTTATCCTTTGTGACACATAAAAATATGACACATCATAATATGGACATGGCGAGAGGGAAACATTGATTTTTGTGTATCCTAGTGTACTTTTGGGTGTTTGTCATGGCTGATATATATCATACAATAAGAGGATATGGCATTGCACCACTTTTTGAATATTTATGGTTCCTAGCACTTTGTGTTTGACCAATTTTGCATTGACAAAGAAAAAGTATAAGCTCCATGGTTATGTAGAATGATTATCAGACAAATAACCTCAATATTTAACAAAGACGAGATTTGCCTAACACAAAAGATTATCTTTAAAACGTAAAGGAAGAGTCATAGTTATAGGAACATAGTTCGTCTTGCCGTCTTGGGTCATGGTATGGGTACCAAAAAAACGAGGTAGGTTACTCGTCTTTATTTTGGTACATGGGGGGTTAGGCTGATTTCAGTTCGTAGTACACTTGAAAATACTGCTTTGATCGATATTAGTTACTTCAAAAGTTAACTTGAGAATTGTGTCATCAAAAAGGAGAGTTTAAATCTAAGAAACCATAATAAATTCAGAACTCATTACTTATTTTGTTCAATAAGATATAATAAAGTTGATCTTTGGAATCATACATCATTAACTAGAGTGAAACATTCCAAAAAGGTTGCTTTTCTTGAGAAGACGAGGAGAAATAGAGAGTCTGGGCTTCTGATTAGAACTAAATTTAAAAAACGACGACCTAACAACATACCGTTTACCGTGTTGACGTGTTACGGTTATTGAACCCATTAGGACGACTTTTGTAAAAGTTCTACTATATTAGGATATCGTCTGCTATTGCTCCCAATCTGGATATGTTGGCCATATAATTCCGAAAGGACAAATGATAGAAGACACATTGTGATGTCATTTTCCTCCTAAACATGTAGGGGACATCTTAAAAGAATGCAGCTATCCCTTACATTTCAGCTCCAAATGGGCTGAAAGAACATGTAACTAGCCAAACATCTGCACATTACGTTTCAACTACAAAATGTGTAGCCAAACTGGTCCTACATCTTGTTGTGCCGGTTGTATATTTACCAGCAGGGAGATTAGGGGAATGAACTACTGACATTTAAGTTAGTGAACCTTTGTGAAGAATTCTATGTTACCTTATTATATGATGATTCATTGTGTGCAGGAATGGATCTCGCATGCTATGGCTTTTAGTTTATCACATTCGAATTTTTGTTCTCAAATGAGATAGAGAATCATCACATTGTGCCACAACACTTAGCATTTCTTGATGATGTAATCTGTTTCTTTGACATTTTATTCAGATATGGATGGTTCTTATGTTGGCACAACGTTTCCCCATTTGTACTTAATGATATACCCTTCTGCAAAACCTGCAAAGCCAGTTCAGAATTACGTGCCCAGGGTTTTTGGTTTCAAATTGCACAAGGGATCTAGATGACGACCCCTATTGATGTTTACTGTTCTTAGAGGAAAATAAGGCTTTCTTGCAGCTTTATTATCGAAAATTTTGCCAATGTTGACAGGTTAGTCGGGCAATTGGTAACTTGATGTATTTTATTATGAATTTTTTGGGCTCGAAGAAATTAGACAGGTTGTTGGCAAGCCTACTGTAATTGTTAATGAGATATGCTGACTTAAAGAATGTTGGAAGCCATCATGGTACCATTTTGAAACTGATGGCAAGCAAAATTTAAAATGATGTGGCCTTCAATGATTTACTGCATATTGTTTAGCGAGTGCTGCTCAAACACTAAATTTCTGTTTACTTCAGCCGCGATGCAAGAAATGCTGTCATCTTTTCGTTGGAAATGCCCAAGTGTGAAGACCCCATGCCTTTGCTACTTGCGTGTTGGTTGATACAAGAGTTTGTTGCAGGCTTGATGACTTATTTCTGCATGTTACTGGAATGGATGCTGATTGGCACTGCAACTTGAACACAACAATGCCTCAATCTTCCTTGAATGCAGTAGGTGTTAATAGTAATTAAATTTTGTAGAAAGCCATGGTAGTGCTTATGATTGTGATTTTACCGATGCCTTCCCTGTGAATTGTTATTCAAAATGTTATGGTACTACAGATTCACAGAATAGACCAGGACAACTTAAACTGCAAGGTTATAGATGAAGAAACAACTACAGTTTACTTCTGTATGCATACCTTTACAAAATAACTAATTGCCTGCATACAAATGATTGTTTTTTCTTTTTCATATTGATGCCCTAGTCAAAATCTTGGGAACAGAGTGGTTTAGGATCAGCTATAGTAATTGACGATTGGAGCTTGTCAAGGTGCATACGGTCCGGGCCGGCCCACGGGCCGAATTCGGCGGGCCAGACCGGGCTCGGGCCGGTCCAGGATCGGCCCTTAGTTTCAAACGGTCCGGGCCAGGCCCGGCCCGGTTCAGCTCCTATAGGCCCAGCCCGGACCACTGGACCGGACCAGTGGGTTGCCGGTCCGGGCCGGTTGAACCGGGCCGGCTCGGTTTTGATGGTTTTTTTTTCTTTTCTTTTCCTTACTTTATTTAAAGTATTTTTGTTAAATTATTTTCAAAAAAAATTTGTAATTTAATTTTGAAAAAAAAAATGGTAAAAGTAAAAAAAAAAAACATTTCTCCCTCTTCCTTTATCCGGGCTTGGGACCGGCAAATGCTTGCTTGGCATAGGCGGAGTTAAAAAATATTTTTTTTAATTTTAAAAATAAAAAATAGTTTTTGAAAGTATAAGTTAAAATTTGAAAAGTATAAGTTAAAATTTAAAAGTATAAGTTAAAATTGAAATATTTTAAGTATAAAAGTACAAGTTTAAATGTACATACCTAATACCTTGCACCGTAGCCTCATTGTTGTTCGTCTTCATGCAATGAAAGCGATTCCAAATCCAGCTCGTCGACATCATGATCTTCTTCATCTTTCTGGTTTTGGGTTCTTTTATCGGCTTTCATCCAATCTTGTACGCACACTAGTGCTTCCAAGATATCGGGCTTCAAGCGGCTCCTCTCGCTCAACATCCTTGAACTTGCACTAAAACATGACTCCGATGCTACCGTAGACACCGGGACCATCAGTAGATCACGTGCTATGGTAGAAAGAACAGAAAATCTCTTGTCGTGTCTCTTCCACCATTCTAAAACAACGAAGTGATTTGGAGTCTCATCTTCGTCTTGATAAGAATTAAGGTAAAGAGACAACTCTTGAGTAGGTTGAGAAGATTGCTTTTGTTTCTTTCTTTGTAGTATGCGACCGGCTGCTGATAGCTTAGACGCCAAGCCGGAGCTACTACTAGCCCCCCCTGAGTTGGTCGGGTCGACGTGTAGTAACCCTAGAGGGGGGTGAATAGGGTCAAGCTAACTAATCAAGCACTTAGCACAAGCTAATTGGCAATTTAAAATTATAAGTGCAAGAGAAGAAGCAAACACAATACCGACACCCGATATATCCTGGTATCCTCCTAAGAGGCAGTCCAGTCCCGGAACTCTCTCCGACTTTAATCCACTATTTGAGCAAATAGTTACACACGAGTTTGGATCCGAAGAACTCGCCAACTTCTTACACAAGAGCTTTAATCCGAAGGGCTCTCCGACTTCAACCGAGAGTTTGGATACGAAGACTCCCCAACTTCAACCGAGAGTTTGGATACGAAGACTCTCCAACTTCAACCTTTCACAATAGGTTTTGATCTCCTTATATAATAGGATGAAGATCTCACTTTTTAACTCAATAACTCTAACACAATTTGTGGATGGCAAATGAAAGCTTTGTAGAGTTGTATGTGGATAAGCTTTGGTGGTTTAGGAATTTTTAGGCTCAAAGCATCAACCTTGAATGAAGGGGTTCAAGGCTATTTATAACCAAAGCATTGAAAAGAGCTCAAGGCAACTTTTCAGTCCACGAACCGGCATACCGCCGGTATGATCCGGCATACCGGCGGTATACCGGTCTGGGATTACAACGGCTAGAAATATAGCCGTTGGGATCATTAATGGCTGAAAATCCGACCGTTGGAATTTCAATGTTACTGAATCGGTATGCCGTCGGTATGATCCGGTATACCGTCGGTATGCCGATTTTGTGGACAGAAACTTTCTGTGAACAAAATCGGTATACCGCCGGTATGCACCGGTATACCGTCGGTATGCCGTCGGTATGCCGTCGGTATGATCCTGGGCTAGTTTCTACCCTAGCTTTCGATTTTGCCATCTATTTCTTGTGTTTACAATAATTCCTAAGACTCATTACAGACTCCAGATAAACTTAGGCAGGTGCAGGCTTCTTCAGAGTCTTGAAATGATGATGGCATGGCTTGGCTTCTTCCTTTGATAGGTGCTGGCTTTTTCCCTTGGCGGCAGCTGTCCAAAGATATCCAGTTTGTAAAAACTGAATGCCTTTCGGGGGCTTCGCCCCCGAACCCCCGACGAGGGGCGCTGCCCCCTCGACCCCCGTCCGCTGACCGGGCAGCGGAACCCCCGGTGCGTGGCTCCAGAGATGTCGTCGGGTGGTTCAGAGAAATCTTGTGGGATCCGTCGTCTTTGGCCCACCATGATGATTTCTTCATTGCATTGCATATGTCCATATTGATCTTGCTAATTGCTTTTCTGCAAATACATGTTAGACGAACAAAGCAATATACATGTAGCAAGAATGATAAGATAAAAGCACATTAGGACTATGCGAAGTTTAAGTATCAATGCTATAGTGATAGCATAAATATTAGTGATATCATAATGATTAAACTTAATTGAATAACCACAATCAAAAACATAGTTTTGATTTTGGCAACCCGATTAAATTTAAGATAGAAAGCTCATATCACTAATATGTAAACCAATAGGCATATATCACTAAAGGTATAAGTATAAGTAGAAATGCTATAGTGATAGTATAAAGATTAGTGATAATGAAATGCTAAACTTAATAGATTAACCATATTCAAAAATATGATACAATCATTGGGCCAACAATCTCCCCCTTTTTGATTATGGCAAATCGGTTAAGTTTAGTATGGACATATTAGATGCATGTATCACTAATTTACAAAAGTTAAAATCAATATCACAAAAAGCATACTACTTAGATTACTTATAAATACACACTTAAACTTACTTCTCCCCCTTTGACATGATCAAAAATAGGCTCCCCCGTACTAATAGATAAGAAATCAATCTTAAGTACATAAATCAGAGCATGAGGAAGGCATAGACAATCATGATCAAGAATATACTAATTGAGGAACAATAGGAGAAGTGTGTAAAGACAAGTGTATAAAACTACATACCAAATGTAGAGTACTAAATAGAAAATTGCTTGTCAAAACACAATATGGTTGATAAAACTAAAAGTATTTTAAAAATAAAAAATAAGTAGTTTACCAACTTGAAATCCAAGAAATAAATCCAAAACACAATAGGATATGAAATATTGCTCTAGTTTTGAAAGAGAACTATGAAATAAAGGATTTCAAACAAAAGCCATGAGTAATAGATAATTACAACTAATAGATACCAATTGAGATATGAAATAAAATAAACTTGATACCAATTGAAAAGATGTAAACTTGAAACATTGATCAAAGAAACCATTAATAATCATAATTGTCCACAAGTAAATAGTGGAACAAAATAAAAGAATGATCAATGAAAAATATTGCAATTGATATAAGGTAATCTCATTATTTGCAAAATCTATATGCTTATCCAAGTTCATGCATTTGAACTCAATTACCTTATCATGCTATATGAATACCCTTTAGATAAACATGAAGGTAAAGGAGAAAAATACTTGAGAAAGAGAAATTCAGTCGACTTGAATGCTCCCCCTCAAAGTACTACCAAAGATGATAAAAAATCATGAATTTTGGATAAGTCCTCAACAAGGAAAGCCAAATCAATTAAGCATGAAAGAAAAGCCAAATCAACGAAAGCATAATATTCATCAAGATAAGATCTGAAAGTTAATATTAGCAAGATGACATATTTAACCCATATGAAAGAGAGAGATAAGATAATAAGGACAATTACATACACTCTCATAAACCCTTCAAAATAAAAATATCATGACCTCAATCAATAAGATATGAAATAGAAGAAAATATGGGTCCATGATGAACTAGGTATACGACATATTAAAGGGTATAAATAAATTGAATCAATTGATTTGCTCCCCCTCAAAATATGCGTATATAGTTCCAAAGCACTTATAGCATAAAATATATAACTAAAAGATCTAGGGGTAAATCAACTATGGATTTCTCCCCCTTGCTCGATGCATATAAGGCTACAATATCGTCAAAAGACGAAAAATATCATCTTTAGTCAAGAAGAGATAACCAATTAATAGCCACTAAAGATGAGAATTCAAAAGAATATTCCAATAAAGCACATATAATCAAAAGATGGCATACATTAGTCTATATAGAAGAATCTCATATTTAAATATGATAGATCAATGTATGTAATCCTTTGAGAAAATGTCATCATGAAAAAGAATAAAGTCAATTAAGAACAATCATGATGATAGACATAATATAGCTCAAAAATAAAATAAAAATAAAACTCAAACATCATGTCCATGATTATCTAATTAAGAAATAATCAACCAATTTATTGCTTTGCATGGACTAGATATGTTTTATCGCATATGTACCCATCAACCGGATAATATCCAAACTTTGCTACTTCTAAATGAAAGACCAATAAAGTTCAAATAGCAAAGGTCATATGTGATAAACCATGAGTAGTCAAAGTAGAGTAATAAATTAACTTGACATTTACAAAATTAGATAGTTTAGGACTACTCAATCATTAGGATCATTCATAAAGTAAACAAATGAATAAACATGATCCAATGATAAATCTGATCAAGAGAAAATTCAAAATCCATATTTATAAAGAATCTCATAAAACAATAAAAAATATGGAAAAGAGTCATTCTCATTTAAATGATTGCAAACATAAACAAGAAGAGATGTAAATGATAATACGATAAAATCATGACTCAAAAAGTGAGAGAAAATTAAGAGAGACTTGCTAATGACTAGTTATGGAAGAGAGTAAAAACAAGGAATCTCAAACCTCTAAGAGAAAACAAGATTTAATAAAGAATTTGTAAAACTAGTTTTAGAGATTAAGCATATCACAAATCTTGTTTTTGTAAACTAGCATATCATATATAGATTGAAGTATAGGAATATAGCTAGATGTGTGAAAGTGAGCCAAAATTATATAGCTTAATAATATATCACAAATAAGCAAACTATATAATCCAAATAAGATTAATGAGAGAAGCCATTAACAAGATAAATGTGCTCATTAATTCTTAAGTCACTAACACAAAAAAGAATACTTGCTTAAGCAAAGAGTTGACAAAGAGGAAAATACATTTTGAATGAACAAAATGATTTAGAGACTCTTTACTAAGCAAGGATAAGAGCATAAGATGATAGTCAAACAAAAATTTACTAGACTCTTATCAAAATATGGCCAAAGAGATATTCAAGAAACATAATAAAATAAATCTCTTTGCCAAGTAATGAGATTAATTCAAGATAATAAAATGATAGATCGATCTAGAGAATGCAAAATATTATAACCATTATGAAATAAGTGTATTCTCTAGAAATAGAAAATCTCAACACAAAAGCTCAAACCATAGTAGCTAAAGTCATGAGAAATATGATGTAACAAATACATGTATTCTCATGTGCTACTAAAACCATTGGACAACAATAATTCAAAAAGAAGTATAAACCCAAGGAATGAGCAAAGAAGGATCATTAAGATCAAGAAAGCTAAATGCTAAAGATATCAAGAAGTACATTTCAAAAAGCTTTCATAGTGCACCATAGTAAGTTATAAGGAAGATATAGATTTGAAAATGTGCACTAAAAACGGAGGTAAATATAAAAACAAGACAAAGCACAAAACCATGTGATTCTTAAAAGAACTTCCATAAATAGTCATGAACAAGACACTAATAAACATTTTCTCTCAACACCCCAACTTAAAGGAATAAAACAAATAAATATCAAAAGTTAGGAATCATTTGTATATAAAACTATATAAAACTATATAGTTCATGAATAGGCATACATGAAAAGATCAAAAATCAATTAAGAACATGTATCCATAATACCAACCAAAAAGTTAAGAAGATATCATCAAAAGAATACTTTAAGGAAGAAGCTAATTGATTCAAAAAGAGATTCACAAATTTGATCAAAAGAATCAATAGCTAGAGTATGAGTTAAGCACAAGTTTGAAGGTAACAAGTATATTTAAATACTCTTCAAGTCAATATAGAACTTTAGCTTAACTCATATGCCCACATAAAGATATTTATACAAAAAAATATCAACATAAGAAATACATGATCTACATAGAGATGGAAATATTAATGAATATAGTCACGTATCCTTAATGAATATTTGAAAGACTATCACAAATTCAAAAGCATGTATAAATAAACTTTATTAGGCAAAGACATAATTGATTCTCAAGAAGATAATCAAGATAAAGTATGAGAATCAATAATGAATATATTATGTAAGCACAAGGTTAAAAAGAAAGTATATATATATACTTGTCAAGTGATAAGAAGCTTGTGCTTAACATATATATTCACAAATACCGATTAAGAAAAATATGACATATTAAATACAAACCGGCAAGAAGTAACTATTTCAAAAACTTTAAAGACGGAGAGTTAAAATCATATTAACTCAAATCAAAATCAAGCTCCTATGGACTAGAGTGATATGCATGCTTCATAAAATAGAGATTAAGAATAACAAGCATGCATAAATTAGATGTGTCACACTTAATAGAAAATGAGTGATAAACTACAAGTGTGAACTAAACATTTAAGCTAAGTAACTAGTCATGCTAGAAAAAAAAAGAGAATTAACTAAGCATGCTAGTATTATATCTCACATTGATTTATACAATAAGCAACTAAGGATATCAATGTGAGCTAGTAGCAAGACATCAAGAGAGACATGCTAGATTCTACAAATATAAGCAATTTAAAGAGAATCATTTAGCATGTTACCAAAGTGGCTCTAGTGGCCACGCTTGTATTGGTGCAATTGCTTAGAAGATGACTTTTGAGCTTTGCAACCACCAACACGCTCCTCGGTGCTATGTCCCGATACAAGAAGCTTCACCTACAACATTAGATGAAGACTTTGGTATCCAAATAAACTTGGATCCACATTTATTAGCTTTAGGGACCCATATACTATTTACTCTAGCATTTGTAGAAAAACTTCTACGAATAGGACAAGTTAAGCTCATGTGTCCAATGCGAGAGCAATAGAAGCACCTAATGCTAGTGTGTGCACATGTAACAGAATGAGCATGGTTATGAACATATGACATACTAGAATGATGAGTATCTCTAGAGTGAGCATGAGAAGATTTGGTTTTAAGAATATTATGTTCTAATATCAAATCATCATGCATACAAGTAAGAGAATCAAATTTAACATTTAAAGCATTATTCTCTTTTTCAAATAAAGCAATTCTAGAAATAAAATCATCATTTTGTTTCTTTAAAGAGATAATAGAAGAATCATGCAAATGATTAAGCTCATGTGTTTGCCTCTTAAGATCTTCTATTGATGAGGAAAGAGATTTGATTTTCAAAATTAAAGCCTCATTCAAACTCTTTAAAGAAACACAAGATGAGTTTTGAGAATCAAGTCTAGATAATAAAACATTGTTTTCATTTCTCAAAAACTCATTTGCTTCTTCTAAATGAATAACCTTTTCAGAAAGTTCTTCATTTGTAGAATGAAGGTTGTCAAGAATCTCTAAGGATTGTTTAGCCATGGCTTTCCACTTAGAGCATTTCTTGCATTTAGAAGAAACATGATTGTGTATGCTACTAGAAATAAAACCCTCTTTATCGGAGGATGAGGAATAGGTTGCCATAGAAAAATAACAAGGATCTACTCTAAGGATGTTAAGCCTAACAATAGAGTCCTCGCTCTGATACCAATTGTAGTAACCCTAGAGGGGGGGTGAATAGGGTCAAGCTAACTAATCAAGCACTTAGCACAAGCTAATTGGCAATTTAAAATTATAAGTGCAAGAGAAGAAGCAAACACAATACCGACACCCGATATATCCTGGTATCCTCCTAAGAGGCAGTCCAGTCCCGGAACTCTCTCCGGCTTTAATCCACTATTTGAGCAAATAGTTACACACGAGTTTGGATCCGAAGAACTCGCCAACTTCTTACACAAGAGCTTTAATCCGAAGGGCTCTCCGACTTCAACCGAGAGTTTGGATACGAAGACTCCCCAACTTCAACCGAGAGTTTGGATACGAAGACTCTCCAACTTTAACCTTTCACAATAGGTTTTGATCTCCTTATATAATAGGATGAAGATCTCACTTTTTAACTCAATAACTCTAACACAATTTGTGGATGGCAAATGAAAGCTTTGTAGAGTTGTATGTGGATAAGCTTTGGTGGTTTAGGAATTTTTAGGCTCAAAGCATCAACCTTGAATGAAGGGGTTCAAGGCTATTTATAACCAAAGCATTGAAAAGAGCTCAAGGCAACTTTTCAGTCCACGAACCGGCATACCGCCGGTATGATCCGGCATACCGGCGGTATACCGGTCTGGAATTACAACGGCTAGAAATATAGCCGTTGGGATCATTAATGGCTGAAAATCCGACCGTTGGAATTTCAATGTTACTGAATCGGTATGCCGTCGGTATGATCCGGTATACCGTCGGTATGCCGATTTTGTGGACAGAAACTTTCTGTGAACAAAATCGGTATACCGCCGGTATGCACCGGTATACCGTCGGTATGCCGTCGGTATGATCCTGGGCTAGTTTCTACCCTAGCTTTCGATTTTGCCATCTATTTCTTGTGTTTACAATAATTCCTAAGACTCATTACAGACTCCAGATAAACTTAGGCAGGTGCAGGCTTCTTCAGAGTCTTGAAATGATGATGGCATGGCTTGGCTTCTTCCTTTGATAGGTGCTGGCTTTTTCCCTTGGCGGCAGCTGTCCAAAGATATCCAGTTTGTAAAAACTGAATGCCTTTCGGGGGCTTCGCCCCCGAACCCCCGACGAGGGGCGCTGCCCCCTCGACCCCCGTCCGCTGACCGGGCAGCGGAACCCCCGGTGCGTGGCTCCAGAGATGTCGTCGGGTGGTTCAGAGAAATCTTGTGGGATCCGTCGTCTTTGGCCCACCATGATGATTTCTTCATTGCATTGCATATGTCCATATTGATCTTGCTAATTGCTTTTCTGCAAATACATGTTAGACGAACAAAGCAATATACATGTAGCAAGAATGATAAGATAAAAGCACATTAGGACTATGCGAAGTTTAAGTATCAATGCTATAGTGATAGCATAAATATTAGTGATATCATAATGATTAAACTTAATTGAATAACCACAATCAAAAACATAGTTTTGATTTTGGCAACCCGATTAAATTTAAGATAGAAAGCTCATATCACTAATATGTAAACCAATAGGCATATATCACTAAAGGTATAAGTATAAGTAGAAATGCTATAGTGATAGTATAAAGATTAGTGATAATGAAATGCTAAACTTAATAGATTAACCATATTCAAAAATATGATACAATCATTGGGCCAACACGACGTTGCTCCTTCTTCGTACAGTATAACTAACCTGTCAAACGCAACTTTAACTTCTAGTTTCATGTCAGTAACATCTATACCCATATATTCTCCATATCCATCTAATAAAACCTCTACGCCATCCAATTTGATTGTATGATCAAATATGGAAGCCAAACAATATAAAAAAGGTACTTCACCCCAATATTTCTTGAATTTGGCTTCCATATTTCTCACCGCATATTCAAATTTTGGATGATCTCTATATTTAGAAAATAAATAAGACATGTTACAAAGTTCACGTAAAGCTAAGCAAGATGTGGGATAATAAACACCAGAAAGAATACATGTAGCATTGTAAAAAACTTCTAAAAATTTACAAACACTTTCAGCTGCTACCCAATCATCAGTAGTAACTTGATAGTCAAAGCTGACATCCGAATTACAATAATATGTAATAGCATTCTTAAAAGGAATTACAGATTTCAACATCAGGTAGGTGGAGTTCCACCTATTTGGTATATCCTTCACAAATCTTCTAAAAATAATACCAAAATGTACGCACGTGCATGCAAAACTTTGTTGTCTACTTGGAGACGAGTTTAGGTGGAGCAAGCATTGTCGCATAGTGTCTAAATGGGGACCAAAAAATTCTAAACATTCTTTAACAACTAAGTTAATTATATGGCAAGCACACCTAACATGCAAAAGTCTACATTCTAAAATAGGCTGAAAAATCACTGACAAAGAAGTCGTAGCAGCAGTATTGTTTGATGCATTGTCCAAAGAGATAGAAATTTTTTTAGGGTGAATATCATATTCACGCACGTGTTTTGAAATCTCACTTGAAATTACAGCGCCCGTGTGTGGACATTCTATAATTTTAAGACAGATGATGCGTTTTTGCAACATCCATTGTGCATCTATATAGTGTGCAGTAATACAAATGTAAGCATAACTCCACTTAGTAGTCCAAATATCAGAAGTAATAGACAACTTACTAACATTTTAAAAATTCGCTTTCAAAGCGGCTTTCCGCTCGTTAAAGAGACGAATAGCCTCATTTCGAGCTTGTTGTCTACTCACTCTAGTAAAGGAGGGGTTTAGAGAAATTGATGCATAATCTCGTAAAGATTCGCTTTCACCCGTCGTGAAAGGAAGTTCTTCACGAATAATATGTTTAGTTAATTCAGTTTTATGCCGAGCAGCTGAGTAAGTAAAGTTACCCATTGAAGAACCGGTGGTGCCAAAGCTTATTTGGGTTTGGGACGCTTGAAGTGTGTCCATCCCGTAGCAAGTGTCGTAGTGTCTGGATATGGTCCCGGTGCCACCGCCCTTCTTCCATGCGTACTGGTTGCAACATTTCTTGCATTGCGCCTTGTACGGTATTGGTTCACCCTTGGCATCTAAAACAAGCGAACCATCAGGATTAGTTTCAAAAATCAAAGTAAAATATTCCCAATACTTAGACATTTTTTTCTTTTCAGGACGTTGGGTGCAACTAGCGACTTCCGGAGGAGATGGTTGGAACCCCTCCGGAATCGAATTGGTTGCTACTTGCTCAGGTAGAATTTGAGTACCGTCAAAAAAAGTATTAAATAATTGGTAAGTCTGTCCAGCAAGATCAGGTGGGTTTGAACCTTCACCAGCCATATATAAAATAAAATAAAGTAAAACTTTGTTAGAAGAAAGTAAGGGATTGAGAGGAAGATCGGAAAGCCGTAGAGCCGGAATGGAGTTGGGAGGGAGATCGGGAAGCCGTAGAGCACCAGAGCACCGGGGAAGGAAAGCCGTAGAACACCGTAGAGAAATGTAGAGAAATGTTTGGAATGAGTTGTGTTTGAAAAATGGGATTTTTGGCCTATTTATAGAAAATTTTCAGGATTATTTTGGTAATTTTGGGCCCAAAATGACCAAAATGTCCCTCCCAACGTTTTAAAAACGGCTATATGGGAGGGGCATTTTGGTAAAAGACCCCCTCCCCCCAAACGGTCGGCTCAGTTTTAAAAAAATAAAATAAAATAAAATAAAAAAATTCCAACGGCTCACCCAACGGTCGGCTGGACCGGTCCAACCGGGCCGGGCTTCGGGCCGGTCCACCCGGGCTGGGCCTCGGGCCGGGCCTAAAACCGAATACAAAAAAAAAAAATTATCGGGGCGGGCCGGGCTCGGGCTGGGAGGGGGGGGGAGGCCCGACCCGACCCGTTGGGGGTTGGGGGGCCGGGCCGGTTCGGGCCTCAGACGGACCGGGCCCCGAACCGGTCCGGCCGGGCTGATTTGACCGCGGGCCGGTCCGGGCTGGGCCGGGTACCGGACTAACCGGCCCACCCTACACCATGAGGAGCTTGTAGCACACTGAAATAGTATTTCTAAAATTTATTATTTATAATGTAAAAAGTAGATTGTGATTGATGTTACTTCTACTGCGTTACTTTTTCGGTTGTATTTTTGTCTTGTTTCTGGCAATTCCTTTAGATATTTATAGTATAATTCTAGAAAAGTTATCATAAACTCTTGATAATATGTTAATGACAGAAGAAGATATGATTACAAACGTTAAGTACAGACGATATCTATGAAAGAAGAAGTAGAAGAAAGATATAATGTAGTTAGAAACACTTGTGTGAATGGACTCTCATTGGGTTTAGAACTCAGTACCACCCCTCTCAACTATTGGGTCTCTGAGCTCAAAGATACTGCGAAGTTGGAAATTCATAAGTGCACTAGGCTTGTGGAACCACAAGTGAAAGACTTGGAGCCCAAAATTGCGGTTCCTTAGCATCGGTGAGACAGGTTAGTAGTTGGACTAAAGATTCTTGAAGGCAAGAGCAGAACCAGAAATTCGAACTCGAGTGAGCTAGAGTGGATTAGGTGTGGGCTGACTCATATAAAGAAAGAAAATGAAAAAAAAGGAAGATTTTACCCAGCTTCTACGTTGTTCCGCCTCTGCTTGAAGGCTTCAACTAAAGAGGCGGCGTCACCTCCACCCGTACTGGACTCTTGCAGGCCTTACCCAACCAAACCCTTGAAGCTCAATTGTGATTAATGTAGTCAGTTTTGGAAACCGGCCATACATACCGTCACTAGAATTGTTGCCAAATCCGTAATTGTACCAGGTGATCCTGTTGAATACTTGCCCCTGCTCTCAACAAGGGGAAAAAAAAATATTTAAGGTTTCAAACCCATGACAAGTTTCAGGCAGTCAGTCTGATGCAAGAGGAACGTGAATCAGTCCGACTCAGAAAAGGACGCAGGTGTCTTAGGTGGGCAAGAATAATTTCAATTTCATTCCAAGTAATCTATATACAAGTCTTCATTTTCCCTATAAATATATACAGTACAACAAAGGCTCCTAGCTTCAGTGATCTCAAGAGATTAACTGACAGCAATAAGGCAACCCAATCTGCTTCCACAGGAGCTCATTTCTAGAGTTCAGTAGAGCCGTATTAGCATGACTAGCAGCTACCTCCAGTCTCGTAGAAAGTTGTTCTTTCAATAGGGAGAGCTCAATGTTCAAAGGTCTTATGCCCTCGTCTTCTGTACAAAAAATTTTCTCGGTTTCTTTAGGCTATGCAACTGTTATATACTACACTGCCGATGTTGCATCAGGCATACTACAGCATTGATGTTGCATCTGACAAGTGAATTGTTTGATCAGATTCATGGCTCACAAAAGGGCTTCCTGAAGCATCGAGATCAACCACCACAGTATCACCAGGCTTGTATTCTCCACTGAGAATGGCTTCGCTTATCACATCCTCAATGAAATGGGTGACTGCCCTCCTCAGTGGTCGAGCACCAAAGGTCCTATCATAACCCTGTTGGCACACCAGATCCATGATCTTGTTCGACACTTCAAGGCCCATTCCGAGGGACAGGAGCCTGCTCTTTACTTCTTCCAGCATAATATTTAGTATTTCCATCATCTGAGAGAGGAACGAAGAAGCCTGTTAGTCCAGTATAGTGACGGAACCAACCTATTCAATGAAGCCAAGATGGTGGAGAAATATAGCCTTGATACTAAGAAATAAGATCAATATTTTTGCTAGTAGGTGGGTAGTTACAAGGAAAGGACCTATTTGCTAGCTACCAGTCTGCTTGGGTTCAAAGTAAAACTGAATGCTAATAAAACAAACCTGTGCTTTCTCAAGGGCCCGGAATACAACGACTTCATCGATCCTGTTGAGTAGCTCAGGCCTAAAATATGCCTTCAGCTCTTCCATTACAAGTGCTTTCATTGCAGCATATGAGCTCGATTCTCCATCTTCCCCAAGAATAAAACCCATGCTCCGTCTGCCTTTAGAAATCGCAGAAGAACCAATATTTGACGTCATGACAATCAGAGTATTCTTGAACGACACCCTTCGTCCCTAATAAAGCAAAGCGTATCGTATTTAAAAGATGCAAAATAATGTTACATAAAATAGATGTTGGCACCACGTTTCATAGTACCCTAAGAAGCAATAACCACTACCATCTTGTTCATGTTACTTCTTGATAGTTCCATATAAAACAGAGAATGATAGCATGCATCTCCTAGCATGTAACTTCATTACTATTAGTCCATGCTGGATTAGATTTTAGGAGTTGTTTTACTCGATTGTAAACCACTGCTTCCCATAATAGTTATTACTGAGTGGACCAATAACAACAAAGTTGCATGCTGAGTTGCAAACTACCAGATGCACCCATTAGTTTCTCTAACATGGTATATGATACTTGAGAAAGGGTATGGTAGCACAATGTTCAGTTTGTGTATACATGTGCTTGTCTGCATAATGTGTGGATCATAATTTGTGGACTTTTGGTTCATATTAATGAATGTTTCACTTTCTTATGATCATATGATTATTATTCTTGATTAATTACGATAAAGTCCAAGCTTAGTTGTAAGTGCATGCTCTATATGCAATGTATGATTAAAACTTATGATAGTTGAATTGCATGTGAGTGTTCATAGTTGTAGGAATATCCAATTGGGCATTGGATAACTCCATTAAGACTAGTAGTGCTTGACAATAACCGATATTGATAATAACCAATATAATAGGCTATCTAACATGAGATGTTATATTAAGTTGTCGGTAACCATTAAAGCTAGAGGTTGAAGAATAAACTCATCATAGAGTCCTAATACTACCCAAGTAGGTATCCTATAGTTGCAGTCTGTACAAGTTTCTTAGACTTGAGGCACCACGATTGTCTTGTGCATTTGACTTTCATGTTTCGGTCCCACTCAAGTAGTCTGGTATTCATCTTTTCTATGCAAGAACTACTACTTCCATCCAACGTGAGTTGGATTACCTATTTTTCTGTATGAACTGGGTTCAAAATATAAGTCAACTCTTACATGCATAAAAGATTTGGTTCTGGAGAATGTTAATTCATCTTTTCCTAGTCATACCATACATCTTGTAATAGGCTAGCCTTGTACTAGGCTAAGGAACTCACCTGAGAGTCAGTGAGGTGGCCATCTTCAAATACTTGAAGGAGGATGTTAAAAATGTCAGGATGAGCTTTCTCTATTTCATCAAGTAAAACCACTGTGAAGGGCTTTCTTCTAACTGCTTCAGTCAGGGTACCACCTTCTCCATACCCTACATATCCTGGAGGAGATCCGATCAACTTGCTAACAGTGTGCCGCTCCATGTATTCACTCATGTCCAACCGTAGCATTGCTTCCTCCTGTTGAATAAGAAATATGAAAACCTGGCACTAGCTTGAATAATGTAATAGTCTTTTTCTTCTTTTTTAAGGCTTAATAACTCATATTTGTTTAATAGTAAGAAGTTTATTTGGTGCATATATGTAAAGAATATGCAACCAACGGTGAAAACGACCTATTTGATGGCCCATAATAAAGATGCCCAATGTAAACAGACGTCATTTGCAGTTAAGTAGAATGCATGGATGCAGAGACGGACACATACACAATTTAGAAAATCTAAGATGATGGCAAGACATAGACACAATTATTTATACACATGAACACATTTATTTGTGTATTGTTTAAGTTAGATCTTAATAATATCTATATATGTGTGCTATAGATAGTAATAACTTTCAAAAAGTTACAAAATGGATTCAATTATTCTCTCTGATATCTCTATTATGTTTGTGAAGACCGGGTACAGGCCAAATATTTTCAGCCATGGGTTGAAACCTAGATATGAGCCATGAAGCGCAAACCCAAGATTCAGGAGCATACATGCTATATGAAGCATGGCTGAGTGTGTTATTTTTGAATTGTGATTGTTCGTTCCCATATGTTCAGCTCAAAATTATCGCAAAGAAACAGGGAGGACACATGCAGCAAGAGTTTGGTCAGAGGGCACCCGTATTTTAGTTAGAGAGACAAGCAGCTGTGTTGCGACAACACAGTGATATGGTCAAATAGCACTGCATTACACTATGGAAGCACTAATCAAAATACATAACTTTCGTTTAGAGTTGGTGAATAGTATTGAAAAGTTCGAGAGGGCAAGAGACCTAATCAAAATAAATTTTCGTTTATGGGCCTCTACTAAATTTGTTGTTTTTCAAAATGTAGAGGGGTCTCGAGTCCCAAGCTTGTGAGGCATCCTACCTTGGTAAAAAAAAGAGAGCTGAAGTTATCAAAGCGCGCGCAAATATATATATATATATATATATATATATATATATATTTCTGTGTGTTAGGGAGGAGGAGGATAGAGGAGGGAGGGTCATGGGCCTTACTGATCCAAAGTAAGAAGCTGCTAAAGCCTTTGTCAGCTCAGTTTTACCAACCCCGGTAGGACCACAGAAGAGCATTGCTGCAATAGGTCTGTCAGGGTCGCTCAGTCCGACACGTGATCTTTTTACAGCACGAGAGATAGCAATAACAGCGTCATCTTGGCCAATTACACGTTTCCTAAGTTCGTCATCCAAACCAACTATAAGTTTTCTTTCATCTGAAGTGAGCTGCTGAACTGGGATTCCTGACCATAGTGAAGCAACTGTCGCGATTTCTTCTGGTCCAACGACAACAGGTCTGCACAAAAGCAAAGTTCCCAAAAAGGATTATTTTGAAGGGAAGGAAAAAGTGATAACCATCTTGCCAATTACATAACATGTAGGCCAAAAATCATACTCGTCAAGATCAGCTGCTGCTGAAGGGAGAGAAGGGTTTGAGATAGATTTGCCATCGCTGGCTACTTCAGCACCACCATGACTGTTGGAGCTGCTCTGTTCTGGAGAGTACTTCAGCTTATTTGCTGACACCTGTGTATCAAAGAGAACTCTTGGAACTTGTTTGATATAAAGATGTAATTACTTTACTAGCATTGATTGATCCAAGGAGTTTTACCACTTCATGCATTGCCTGAACATCCTTAATTTCTTGCCAGTATTCATCTGGCGATTTTGAGAGTACGGAAGTCTGTTGTTCCTTTTTCCTCTTAAATTCATCCATACGAGCTCTGCTTCCAGCTTCATCAATCAGATCTATAGCTTTATCAGGAAGATGTCTGTCAGGAATATATCTTGCTGAGAGGTATACTGCAGCATTTAGGGCCTCCGTAGTGAATTTGCACCTATGATAACTTTCGTATCTCTCGCGTAGGCCCATCAAAATCCTCACAGCCTCATCCTAAAGCGTAAAAGGAATACAATGTCATTGGTCTAGTAAAATATATCACAAAAAAAGAGAGCATAACTTCAAACATTCAAATACCTGGCTAGGTTCGTCTATGAAAACTGGTTGGAAACGACGAGCTAAAGCTTTGTCCTTTTCAATATGTGACCTGTGTTCATCTACGGTTGTAGATGCAATACACTGGCAAACTCTTATAATCAGTATCACAAAGAACATTGGAGGTCCCTATGAAATGCTAATACAAAAGAAAGTGAATGCACCAATACACTCTTTTAATATAGGATATATAAGAGAGTGCTTCAAACGATCAAATGGGAAGGAGGGCTGAAGGAAAACAAGCATTCTTGGAGAAAAGCAAAATGTGTATATGTAAATTCCTTAACATGAACTGAGGGCAATATTCAGATCAAGCATAGTAGAACACTAAATAACAACCATATTGGCAAGATAATTAATCAAAAGGAATTGGAACAAAACATTGCTCGCTTCAGATTCTTCTAGTCTATAGTCAATAATGCATCATAGAATAAGCATAGTGAGTTTGTAAATTGTAGGATGTGTATTCTTATTTGGTGTTCCACATGCTATGTTCTGCAATGAAGATTGGTGAAAACAATATGAACATTTTTTGAGAAAAGGGACCGCCCTTTATATTTCCTCGCAATCCCACTCCCTCACTGGTAGTTTCCTAGCCCAAAATCCAAAACCAACAAAGAGAATTGTATATTTCTTTTTTTTGAGAAAAGGGTGGATGGAATTAGGTTAAAAGTAGTTGTCTTAAATATTTCTGTTCTGTCTTCTTAATTTAAACTTGGGCTCCATATCCAAACCCATTTTGGGAAATGATACTACGGAAAAGATGATGGTGATGATTGTAAAGGATATGACAAAATTGAATATTCACTTTGAGATCAAGGTGAGCTTAAGTCGACATAGAAATGTGCCTCTCATGCAACTTGCTTTTCAAACGAAAAAGAAGGAGAAATAAGGTGATCCAAATGTCCAATACAATCTTTCAACCTTTCCCTGTAAATCAATTTTGTTCTTACTAATTTCCTCTTCTCAGGCCCTACTTGTTGATTTCATTTTAGATATATATGTGTAGATTTAGTGGGTGACTAAAGCTACATGTATGAACATTCATTAGGCCCACTAACAACAAACGAGCACTCAGCCGATTAACTAATCAAATATTAGTTCTTTTGATCTTCCTTGATTCTTCTGCATGCAGTTTTGTAAGGTACTCTGTAAGAAAACTGCCAATGGTGGTGCGAATATTTATAGTAAGAAAACTAGGAAGAGGTGGCCTGAATGGATATGGTAAGGAGATAAGCAACCAATTGCAGGAACACATTGTCCTCATCTTGCATGAAAATGTACTAAGACATCTATTTATAGAAACCCTATGGACAAGATTATCATCACATTTTACGCAAGTGAAGATTTGCCGCAATATTAACCCCATCAAGATATTACCTGCAATTCACCTCTACCGAGCGCTGGCTTCAACAAATTGGAAATATCAAGACCCGAACTCTTGTTTCCCTTTCCAACTGTGCCCGACCCAATTAGAGTGTGGACTTCATCGATAAAGAGGACAACATCGCCTGCATTTACTCGAACAAGTTAGAGTCACCGGAGTAAGAAATGGTACATACTCAGAGTACCAAGTGCAGAACACCCTGTGCACGGTCAATCACCTGCTTTCTTCACTTCACTGATCAAACCAGTAACGCGTGTTTCCAGTTCTCCCCTCTCCTTTGCACCCGCCATCATCAAACCAATGTCCAGTGACATTATGCGTTTTGCCTACACAAACAAAGATCACGACAAGGAGATCCACTATAAGAATGGTCAACCCAATGTAGGAGCATAAAGAAAAGAAAAAAAAACATACCGCAAGAAAAATGGGAATATCCCCTGTAGCAATTCGAAGGGCCAAGCCTTCAGCAATAGCCGTCTTCCCAACCCCTGGTTCACCCAGGAGGATGGGGTTGTTCTTGGTCCTTCGACATAGGATCTGAACGATCCTCTGGACCTCGGTATCTCGACCGATTACGGGGTCGACGAGCCCTTCAACAGCTCTGGCGGTGAGATCCACGCAGAACTGAGCCAACATGCTTTTCTCTGAAAATTTAGGGAACGCGATCCTCTATTAATTGCTGCAAACAATTGTAACTCCTCGAGGAAAAGAAAGAGTGGACACACTCACTGACCTTTGGCCTTTTCGGTAGACCTCGTGATTGCAGCATTTCCGGTGGGAGATTTTCCGGCCAGCTTCTTCTGAGCCGTGGTCATCGGCCCCCTCCCGTCCTTGGCGAGCTCTGCTTGGAGTCTGGAGAGCGCTACTGCTGCCAACTGGTTGAGGTCAGCTCCCAAGCTACAATACCATCCGCGTACAGGAATAAGATCCAATTATCATAATCAATGTATTACCAATTACAAAATTTTATGCAATTCCTGACGGGTAGTATTGATAATAATAATAACCTCACTGATTTTTTAGGTCTGGGGATGTCACTCCTTCTTCGGGTTTAAGAGAGATTTTGCAATTCCCTATATCAAATTGTATCCTTGACATGACTCTTTATATTCCTAAACAATAATGCTAAGTTTACTATCAAATTCTTACAACCTTTTTACAACCTCACTCACCAATCCCTTACACATGGGTCCCACCGGATTCCACCACCCCTCACACCCTCCTGCTACATGGGCTCCACCCTATCCCACCACTTACTCCTCTCCTCCAATCGAAACCCGACACGTGGCGAGAGTAAAGGGGTTGTAAGAATTTGGTTGTAGGCATAGCATTGCTCTATTCCTAAATGTTATAGTTCTAGCTAGGTTATCGTAATTTTTCGGTAAACAATTGTTTTACAGATTTTGCAATTCCCTATATCAAATTGTTTTAGTTCTAGCTAAATTTTTCGTAATTTTCGGTAAATAATTGTTTTAGAGATTTTGAAATTTCCTGTATCAAATTGTTTTTAGTGCTGCCTAGGTTTTTGTAATTTTCGGTAAATAATTATTTTCGAGATTTTGCAATTCCCTGTATCAAATTGTTTTAGTTATAGCTAGGTTCTCGTAAGTTTCGGTAAATAATTGTTTTCGAGATTTTGCAATTCCCTATATCAAATTGTTTTAGTTCTAGCTAGGTTTTCGTAATTTTAGGTAAATCATTGTTTTCGAGATTTTGCAATTCCCTTAAAGGCTGTGTTTGATTGGGCTTTTTTTTCATGGAAAATATTTCCATTACAAATTTTCCACCAATTATAGTGTTCGATTAGCATATATTTTCCATGGAATTATTTTCCAAAAAACTATCATTTTTCATATTTTTTTCTAAAATGGTGAAAAATTAAACTTGTCCAACCCATAAGAAAAATATCATTTTTCATAAAAAAAAAATTAACTATTTTTCGTGGAAAATAATGGCAATCAAACATCCAAATTAAGTTTTTCATAGAATTTTTAAAATTATATGGAATTTTGTTTCTAGGAAAATAATTCCATGGAATTAAATATAAAATTGTTTAAGTTCTAGCTACAGTAGAAACTCTATAAAATAATACACTTGGGACCACCAAAATTTATTAATTAAAAGAGTTATTAATTAATCGATAAATTAATAATTATTAATTTATATATTAATTAATATTTTATTAATTAAAAGAGTTGGGTTATCGCAATGCAATGGATGTCGAAGATGTTCTGACTCACCCAGAAGAAAATGTAGTTGCACAGTTGTTGACTGATGAAAAAATTATTGAAAGCGTTATTGAAATTAATAAAGATGATATCGATGAAGAAGATGATGAAAGTTCTACAATGGAGCCCCCTTCGCGAAACGAAGCTATTAAAGCGGCAATCACATTGAACAATTTCTTGTTGAGCTATGAGAAAACAACACCAGAAGTTCTTACCATGCTAAGGAAAATTAGAGACGAGATTCAAGGGGAAATTGATTTCAACAAAAAACAAAAGACAATTGAGTCATTTTTCAAGAAACCTTCATAAATCATTCATGTAATATGCTATATATAAGGAATTATTAATTTATATTTTATATGGGGTCTGAAGAAATTATCAAAAATGTATTATCTTATAATTTTAGCGAATTATTAATTTAGCACCCTATCCCCGAGTCGGGACCGGCCAAAAATATTATCTTAAAGAGTTTATTAAATAATAGAGTTTTAATTTATAGAGTTTCTACTGTAGGTTTTCGTAATTTTCGGCAAATAATAGTTTGTGTATGGTTGGGTGGGTACCTCTTGAGGACCTGGGCGGCGCTGCCGTCGTCGGCGGAGAAGAGTCCGATGGCGATGTGCTCGGGGGCGATGAAGCTGCAGCCCATGTTCCTGGACAGCTCGACGGCGGCCTCGAAGACCCGCTTGGTGGAGAGGGAGAAGGGGACGTCGGTGGCGGATCTCGGGGGATCGGAAGGGGGGGAGGAGCCGGAGGCGGGAGGGTGGGGCCAGATGGAGCGGGCGGCCTCGCGGGCGCGGGGGAGGGTGATGCCGGAGGAGAGGAATCCGGCGGGGGACCCGGCGGCGCCGTCCTCCTCGGCGACGAGGCCGAGGAGGAGGTGCTGGGTGAAGACCATGTCCTTCCCCAGCGCCCTCGCCTCCCTCTGGGAGAACACCACCGCCTTGATCGCCCGCTCCGTGAACCGCTCGAACACGGCCGAGACTGGCTGCTGGCGCTGCTTCTTGCTCGTCGCCCTCGGCGCGGCGGCGGCGGTGCTGATTATGAGCGGGTTGGGGTTCAGGTGGAGGGAGGAGGAGAGGGGACGAGGGAGCTGGTGGAGGGATGATGATCTGGCGGAGGCGGAGAGGAGGAGGAGAGGGGTCTGCGTGCGGTTGCGGTGGCGGTGGTGGGCCGCGGCGAGGATGGATGGAGAGGAGCTGCTGCTGCAGCAGCATACTGCTGTTTCCATTATGGGTTGGGTGGGTTCTTTCTCTCTCTCTCTATTCCTTGTTACTTAATAGTTGTGTGCTGTGCATGTAAAAGAAGAAGAGTCCGTTGCAAGCATACTCTAAGGAAAGTTGGAAGTATATTAATATTGAGCGGAAGTTGAAGGAAAGAAGGAAGAGAAGAGAAGGACGCAAGCAACTGCACAACACAGACGGAAACGGACAGTGATTTTATTGAGGAGGAAGTCGCGTGAGGAGCGGGAAATTGGTTTGCTGAGCACACAAATAAGGAATGAACTGTAGAATTGCAGGAGAGGAGGAGGAAAGTGTGAGGAACGGAATGGAATGGAATGGGCTTGGGGAAGCGGACACGGAAAGTAGAAGGAGAAGTGGTATTCTACTTCCACATCTATCTGTACATATTACATACAGGTCATGGTCTACGT
>JANAVB010033238.1:0-102500 GCA_029216955.1 Iris pallida | reverse complement strand
TACCAAAAAAACCAACTTTAGCGACGGCCAGATCCGTCGCTTATCCGTCGGTAACATTTTTTACCGACGTAGTGGCGACGGATATTTGATGAAAATGGCCGTCGGGAAAAACGTCGTCGCTAAAAAATGTCCGTCGCTAAGCCGTCGGACAAATAATTATCCGACGGACTAGCGACTGGTTAGCGACGGTTGTCTTTCACCTACTTAGCGACGGATTAGCGACATGTTTCCGTCGGTTTACATGCCATATAATATTAAAATATCCGTCGCTAATCCGTCGTCAATAGGTCGGTAAAAGCGTATCAGAGAGGTTCCTGATACGCAAAATCAGTCGCTATTCCGTCGCCATTCCGTCGTTAACCTCGACGTTATAGCGACGGGTAGGTCGTCGGCCTGGTTCTGGAAAGCTTCCATATTTCCAGAACCATGTCGACGGATAATTGGTCGCTCATCCGTCGCTAGTCCGTCGTCATCCTCGACCGATTAGCGACGGATTAGCGACCAACTATCCGTCGCTAAGTCTCTGGAAACCTACCATATTTCCAGAACCATTTCGACGGATTAGCCGTCGCTAGGTAGTCGCTCTTCCGTCGGTAACTGCAAAATATTTTATATCACCCAGTTAGCGACGGATATTCCGTCGCTCTTCCGTCGGTAACTGCAAAATATTTTATATCACCCAGTTAGCGACGGATATTCCGTCGCTCTTTCCGTCGGTAACTGCAAATATTTATATAATCCGTCGCTAGTTAGTCGCTAGTCCGTCGCTAAATGTAACATCAATTAAAAAAAATTACAGAAACATTCTATTTTCTTTTCGTAAATATTACACATTCATAATATCCAATATCCAAACATCCATGTACGATCAACAAATATCCAAATATCCATCCAAACATTACATGATCAACAAATATCCAAATTCATGATATCCAATATCAAATATCCAATAACAAATATCCAAATATCCAAATTCATAATATCCAAATATCCAAATTCATAATATCAAAAAACAGTACAAATATCATTTTCCCGGAGATGGATCGCGTGGTCGTCTCGGTGCCGCCTCGGCTCTGCGGATGTACTCTTCCACCATGTACGCCGGCACCTGGGACAACACATGCTCTGGAAGCGTGCGGAGCTGCTCTGCCGACATCATGTCCATGAGCCCAATGAGCGCAGTATCCGGTACCAGGCGGACCTCGGCATTACGGTCAAATGAATAACGTCCAGGGTCGGAAGGACCGGCAACCGCAGTAGACGTACCGGGAGCAGACGGATCTGGACCGGGAGCAGAAGGACGCGGAAGGCGCTCCAGCACATCCGACATTAGACTCCGCATTTCCGACATATCGGAGGTGAGAGTCGCAAGCTGCTTCCTCATATCGTCCGACGGGGGCGCGGGAGGAGGCGGGGGCGGTGGATATCTCGGAGTCGCGCCCTGCAACGACGCCGCCAGGGAACCTACGCCGTAGACGCGCCCTTTATTAAAGCCGCCGACAGACTCTACGAACACGTCGTCGTAGCGAGCGGCCATAGAAGAGGGCGTCTGGGTGGGCGTCGTTTCGCCGACAACCTCGGCAGGGGGCTCAATCTGACTAAGGGCCTCACGATATGCAGCCTATCCAATGAATGTGTTTATACTATAAGTTTTCCTAAATTATAATCTAAATCCTATGTTTCCCTAAGTTATAATTTGAATCCTACGTTCACCTAATTAAGTTAACAATAATTATATTTCTAATATAAATCTCATAAACGTAATTACTTACATCAGTCGCCTGGGCCCTCGCGTCGACGAAGCTCCCGTCTGCCCGCCTCTTGTGTGTATGCAGGAATACATCGTAGGCGGTGACCGACTCCGGCTCTCTCCCCTCCTTTACCGCCCGTTTTGCCTGCATACGAAATATACGTCGAATTTAATTAACTACGTATATTAATAGTACCGAATTTAATAGTGAAATGAATTTGCGGTATCTCACCAAATCTGCACGCGTCGCTGCGTGGGGCTTTGAACCTCCCGTATGCAGACCAGCGGCCTGTCTGCTCGCCTTCGCTTTCTCTGATTTCTTCCTGTACTGAGCAGTATTCATCTTATTCAACATCTGCTCGTAGTACTCCTCCCGGAGCCACTTCTTCCTCGAATGCGCCGTACGAACGTCGTACACCGCATCCCGTATCTTCTTTCCGGCGGCGGCTTTGTAGGCCTTACGAATCAACTCATCGCGATGGGGGGGCCACCAGAACGTCGTCTGACATACAAATTAAATTATCACGTAATTAAAAAATTAGTGGATTAAAGAATAATTAATAATTAACCAAAAGATATATATATACCTTCATCTCCTCGAGCCAGACGTACTGCATGTTCTGAGGCACCTCAGAAAAATTGAGGTAGGGGCCATGGTAGTTTTCCCGGATAATTTGCCCGAGTATCCGGGCAGCATCATACGGGAAAAACCTACAAAGAAGCAAAGACTGGATTATTAACTTGAATAAATGAAACAAATTTAATAAATTAACTTAAATTTACTTACGTATCACCCGCGGGCCATAGCTCTCGTCGGTTCTCGCCTATCGGCCTCTCTGGAGGCGTCGGAGGATCCGCGGGTCCGCGGATGTACTCACCGGTAGCAGGATGAAGCTGAATCCGGGGGTACTCCGGAGCCCACCCTGCAGTAACTGATGGTGTACCCGCTGGTGCATCCGGGGGCGGAACGGATCCGCTAGCGGATGGAGTCTCAGGCCTCGATGAAGATGAAGGATGGGTCGCAGAGATAGATCGACGGCGGGAAGAGTCTGTGGCCGGGCTCTCTAGGTCGGGATCGGAGGACTCTATATCCGGGGTATGTGGAAGGCGACCACGACCGCTACCACCACGACCGCTACCATCACGTCCACGGCCGCTACCATCACGTCCACGGCCACCGCTACCACCACGCCCACCACGGCCAGTACCGCCACCACCAGCACCACCACGGCTACCAGCAGCACGAGTGGTAGTGACCATGACCTGTAAATAGAACACATAAATATAATTAACAATATAGAAGTATAAATGAATATAAAACTGAACTAAAATATATATACCAGCAGCAGGGCGGCGAGTACCGTCAAAACAATGAGAACTAAGAGTGCCATCTGTAAAAAGAAAATCATACAATAAGTAGATGATCGAACGACAAAAACATAAACTGAAATAAGAATGTGTCCGTCTAAACTGAATTCACTAAGTTAGTTGTAAGTGCTTCTAATATATACCGATATTTAATCTAATCATCGTTATCGTCCTCGTCCTCATCGTCATCGTCATCGTTCTCATCCTCATTCTCATCGTCGACTTCATCTATATCATCATCCTCATCGTCGACTTCATCTGTATCATCATCCTCATCCTCATCCTCATCCTCTTCTTCTTCTTCTTCTTCTTCTTCTTCTTCTTCTTCTTCTTCAGGCTCAATACTTGGGACAAGACGCCTCTTTCTCCCCTGGTTGACAGCTAAGTCTTGTATATCAACCTCTTCCTCCCCTCTATTTTCCTCAGCATGAGGTATATCGACATCTTCCACGTCCATGGTATCCGACTGTTGTCCCATGTATTGGGGCTTCTCGATCTGGTCCTCTTGGTATGCTGGGTCTCCAACGTTAAATGTATTTCTAGATTTAATCTTGCATACTGCCCACCAGTCAAATCGATCTCTACGACGCCTTGGGTAGCTTGTATAGTAGACTTGAACAGCCTGACTTGCTATCGCAAACGTGTCGGACCCTCTATACCTCCTGCGATGATTTATATCGACGAATCCAAATTGTTTATCGATTCTCCAACCGATATTTGGTCTCGTATCGAACCACTCACATTTGAACATCACAATATGCATATCATATGGGCCACTATATTGTAAATCTACAATCTCCCGAAGCACTCCATAATAGTCAAAGTCCGGCTCGTCGTCATAGATGGTGCCTCTTATGCAAACACCAGAATTCTTGGTATCGAAGCCGTCATTGAGAAATTCGGCATTTATAGCATGCTGAGTTGACTTAAACTTGAAGCCATTAACGACATAGCCTGACAAAGTCTTTGCATGCTTCTTCGGTCCCAATGCCAAATAACGAATGCTCTCATTTATGAGTGTTGTTTCAGGCAATAAAACCTGTAAACATGTATTGATAATTTAAATATTTTAGCTGCATATATTTTAATGGTAGCCGCATAACATATTATCTCAGTTACTTACGTATTTACGAAACCAGGACGGAAAGGTACAATCAACCTCTCTTTGAAGTCCCTCATCTGTAATATATGGTGTCCTCATTTTGACTTCACCTCTAAATACACTGTTAGAGAGAATAAAAATAAGTGTAGTCACTTAATTCACCAAATTAGAGATTATAACGAGGCGTAGTCACTTACTTCTCCAAATCTCTCACTTCTTGTATGTCACAATTTAACAAGACATATCGGTGAGCGGTATCATACTCATCGTCGGTCAACCACCGTTTCTTACTAGCCCCAAAAGGCTTGCCCCTTAAATTGAATATACCTCCATCCTCAACGTCTTCTTCATTCCTTTGAGGTCTATTTCGATTTGTCTCGACATGAGTATCGAAATAAATGGAGCAGAAATTTGACACCTCCTCGATAAGATATGATTCGCATATCGAAGCCTCTATATGAGCCTTGTTGCCAACTTTCTTCTTTAGATGGTGTAGGTACCTAAAGAGACAAATTATCTTGAGAATTAACAATGAATTGTAAAATCCACTTAAATTTCACTTAAATTATATCGGTTTTTATTTACCTTTCAAAGGGGTACATCCATCGATAATGAACAGATGCACCGACATGGGCTTCGTATGCTAGATGAATCGGTAGATGCTCCATGCTGTCGAAAAAGCCCGGTGGAAATATTTTCTCTAACTTGCAGATTGTTAAGACAATCTTCTCCTCAAGTTGTACCATATGTTGCACCGTCAGCTTAGTTGAACAGATATCCCTGAAGAATGTAGACAGCTCGGCCAACGGAACCCATACAGCAGAAGGCAACAACTCTCTCAAAGCAATGGGCAGTAATCTTTCCATAAACACGTGGCAGTCGTGACTCTTCATTCCCGTTAGCTTGCGTTCATTGAGATCAACGCATCTAGACAAATTCGAAACATAGCCGTCGGGAAATCTTAAATTAGATATCCACTTGCAGATTATTAATCTATCTTCCTTGCTCAATGTGTATGGCGCTATAGGCTTACTTAATTGTCCACCAGCACCCCTTTGTATCAAGTTCAGATGAGGACGCTTGCATATCTCGGCTATGTCTTGTCTTGCTTTTGGATTGTCCTTCGTCTTTCCTTTAATATCCATTACGGTATTGAAGACATTATCGAACACGTTCTTTTCGATATGCATGACATCAAGATTATGCCTTATAAGATTATCTTTCCAATAAGGCAAGTCCCAGAAGATACTCCGTTTGGTCCAGTTATGGCTTTGTCCGAACCCCTCGACACGATAGTTCGATGGATCTTCCATTGCGGTGGGCAATTCCTTTACAGCTTCCCAAATATCGTATCCCGAAAATCTGGCAGGAGGTTGAGAAAATTCTTGTTTTCCATATCTGAACGCGTCCTTATTCTTTCTCCAAGGATGGGTCGCGGGCAAAAATTGACGGTGACAGTCAAAGAAAGAAGTTTTTCCTCCATGCCTAAGGCGGAACGCCTTACTATTTTCCATGCATATCGGACAAGACATGTTGCCGTGCGTACTCCATCCCGACAGCATACCGTATGCTGGAAAATCATTGATTGTCCACATGAGTGAAGCTCTCATCTGAAAGTTCTGTTTCCTGGAAATATCATAGGTCGTGACGCCGATCTCCCACAGCTGTTTCAGCTCATCCACCAACGGCTGTAAATATATATCGATGTTATTCGTCGGATTTTTAGGACCGGGTATGATAGCTGTCAGAAACATATAAGGAGTCTTCATACACATCCATGGTGGCAGATTGTAAGGGGTAAGAATGACCGGCCAGCATGAGTACTGAGATCCCGACTGTCCGAAAGGGGCGAAGCCATCAGCACATAGCGCCAGGCGTACATTTCTAGGCTCTGCAGCAAAATCTGGATGACACAAATCAAAATGTTTCCACGCCTCTCCATCCGAAGGATGTGACAATTCTCCTTCGTCCTTTATGCGTTCTTCGCTGTGCCACGTCATGTGTTCTGCTGTATTTAGAGACATATACATCCTCTGCAAGCGCTTCGTGATCGACAAGTAATGCATATACTTGTAAGGACGTCATTTTCTAGTCGACTTTCCTTTTTCCTGTACTGGCTTGTAACGATCCGCATTACAGAAGCTGCAACTTTCTGATACGCAATTCTCTTTGTAGTACAACATGCATCCGTTGCGACAACAATCTATCTTCTCGTACCCCAGTCCCAGTTGTCGGACCATCATCTTTGACTTGTAGAAGTTTTTTGGTAGCTCTTTTGATTCCTTCGGTAACACCTCCTTGATTACTTCTGTGATCCGATTATAGCAAGCTTGTGGCAAGTTAAAATCAGACTTTATGTTCAACAACCGCATCGTCACTGACAGTGCGGAATGAGTCTCACAACCAGGATATAGAGAAGTATCTGCGTCCTGAAACATGTCATAGAACTCCTTCGCCTCGGGATTAGGATCCTCCGGATCAAAATTAGGCCCTGCCGCATCATACACCATATCTCGTGCAAGGTTCTGCAGATCTCCATAATCAACAGAGCATCCGTGGTCTTCGATGACATCCGTTGCAGCATTATCATCAAAAGCATAAGTAGCAGCTTCCGCAGCCTGTCTTTCCGAATATAGTTCACCTTGCGATGACCACAGGCCGTAATTACGTACGAAACCCTTACGGGTCAAATGATCTCTCACAGTCACCACTTCTTCGTAACGTCTATTGTGACATTTAACACATGGACACTTAATTTTGTTACCGTCCATGTACTGAGCTTTGCTCATTGCATAATTAAGAAATACTTCCACGCCTGCCTGAAAATCGTCACTCACACCAATTCTACTCTCGTGTTGCCGTTTGTACATCCATGTACGATCAACAAAATAACGACTCATCCTCAATTTGGATGTGAAAATCTGTATCGTAAGACAAACTAAACATAAGAATAGCCCGATACCGATACTCATAAATTTGGATTAGGGTTAGGATGTTAGATATAAGTGAACTAGGTGATGTAGAGTACAATATAGGGAACTGTGAATGGACTGAAAGTTGCACATGAGAAGGTTCAATGAAGGGCCCATAAATGGGTTCACATGATAAGTTAGTAAGAATCCACATCACTATACATACTCCCCCGTCTCAGGAGTGTGTCTGGCTCCTATTTAGAACAGCACAGGTCACAACATGTCCAGAATAGCAAAACAGAGCTCTACAATGTATATCGGTATCGGACTATTCCTACGAGTATTGGTATCGGCGATATCAATACTCGTGTGAATAGGAGATTGCAATATAAGTCTAAGCTATCTAGCTAACATGTATACTTGCATTTACATTGTATCATAACTTGTATCTAGTTACCTTGCTAATCATGTATATACTCTTAACATATATGTGAAGACACTATACTAACATGTATTTAAATCAAGGTTCAAAGTATCGGTATCGGAATCGGTAGTATCGGCGGTATCGGTAGTATCGGCGATATCGGTAGTATCGGTAGTATCGGCGCACGATATCGGTAGTATCGGCGGTATCGGTAGTATCGGCGGTATCGGTAGTATCGGCGATATCGGTAGTATTGGTATCGGCGATATCGGTAGTATCGGCGGTATCGGATCGAAGTATCGGATGTTTAGTGCAGGGTACGTGACATTGTGAAAGCAATACAAAGTAGCAGTAGGTCTAATAAGTCTCAGTAGGCCTAACCAAGCCTAGTCTAGCAATCACACACACCATCACAAGCCATAGAGAACACATATTACATATATATACATGTTGACATTACATTCTCATATTATCCAACATTGCATTTATAACTTGCATATATATACCACTCATTAACTTACACTATCACATGCATTGTACACTACATTATATTTTATATCATTGCCTACCTACATGCATTCCTATATACTAGCATATATATACATGGCCTATATTTCATAATCTCATGCTTGCCTACACATATATATGTATAGACATGGGTTAAAAATCAATTAGATACATTATACATACATGTCAATATTCTACATTACCAACGTGTATTCCTACATTACATATATTCATATAACCATGCATTTCATCATTATTTAACTTGCATATGTTCATCAATGGTTAGGACATAAAGTATCATGATGCATTAACTACTTGGATATGTTATACATTCAAGTCCAACATGCTTGTGTTGTGTACAAAGGTGGCAGGAGAGTGTAGTAGGTTAGGATGAAATATCAGATTTTGTGTTGTGTACATGTGTTCAGGAATTTGAAATCAATGACAGTGAGAATATCTCAGGTTTGGTTCCAGTTGGTGTGACAGGAAGGAAATTCAACACCCCCCCCCCCGACCCCCCTGCCCTCTCCACCCCCCACCCCCCGACCCCCCTGCCCCCATTCAACACCCCCCCCGACCCCCCTGCCCTCTCCACCCCCCACCCCCCGACCCCCTGCCCCCATTCCCCACCCCCCCCGACCCCCCGACCCTCATTCCCCACCCCCCCCACCCCCTGCCCCCATTCCCCACACCCCCCCCGACCCCCTGACCCCATTCACCACCCCCCCCCCCCGCCCTCTCCATCCCCCGCGAAGCCGACCCCCCCCCCCCACTCCCCCCCCCCTCCGGCCCCAAAACACAAAATTAGAGAAAATTAGAGAGAGAGAGAGAGAGAGAGAGAGAGAGAGAGAGAGAGAGAGAGAGAGAGACCTGGTAGAGAGAGAGAGAGAGCCGCGAGAGAGAGAGAGAGAGAGCCGCGCGCGAGAGAGGGAGAGCCGCGAGAGAGAGAGAGAGTTTTGGGGGGAATGAAAAATTCCCCCCGTCGGTTCAATTTAAGTTAGGGCACAGAATCTAGCGACGGAATAGCGACGGAATAAAGTAGTCGCTAAACCGTCGCCAATTAAAAGGTATTTTCCGACGGCTATATCCGTCGCTAGGTAGTCGCCAAAGTTTCCGCCAATGTTATAAAGATTTTGCCGCCAACATTTGCGACGGATAAGCGACGAAAAATAATCCGTCGCTAATGTTCGTCGACTTAGCGACGGAAACCCGACAAATTTTTACATTTAAAATTGAAAAAAAATTATGTTGTGTTGTCTGTCGCTAATCCGTCGCTAAGATGTCGGAAATTGGTCGCTATTAGCGACGGAATCCGTCCGTCGCTAAATGTCCGTCGGTAAAGTGGGGTATTTTAGTAGTGTCAATAACGGTAGTGGTGCAACTTTTAGTGACGTTTAGCGATACAAAAATAATGTTGCTAATGCGTATGCTAAACGTATCACATCGTCACTAATAGTCGTTGACGTGTCGCTAATCTGGATAATAACCTAGGACAAATTACCGATGTTTAGTGACACAACTTACAATGCTAAGATAAATTAATCTACGTCACTAAACGTCCCAATGTGAGAAATTGCAAATTCGTTGACATAGCATAGTTTGCCATGTCAGCACTGACGTTGCAAAAAAATAAAATCGTGTCACTAAATAGTCATCGTTTTGCCGACAAATAGCGACTGTCCTAAATTGACGACATTATTAGCTTTATGTTGCTGAATGTTGCCAATTTAGCAACGTATAGCGACGTCGTCTTATATGTCGCTACAATGATGTTTAGCGACGTTTTTTTGTCAGCGACCAGTCAATATGTAACCCATTAATAATGTTGCTGATGAAGTTCAACGACGTTGTTTTTGTGATTAGCGATATCTTTATGCATCGCTAACTATTATGACTTATTTTGGTAGTTCACCAATAGGGGTTTGATTATTGTTCGTCGTGACGTGGTAGACGGATGGTTATGGAGGAATGGTGATGTCGGTGGTTATGAAGGGATGGTGATGGTAGAGGACCAGAGGTGGAGTGGTAGAATAATGACGACGTAACAAATATCCATGTGCTTTCTTATTATTGGGTTTGGTTCGATTATGACTAAATTATTTTTTATTTTGGTTTAGATTTTTTTTAAATTTTGGTTTATTAAGTTTTGACTATTTTTATTCGGTTGAAATCAAATAAACTGAACGCTATCTTAGTCTGGTCTACCACTGTAACAAATATCCATGTACTTTCTTATTTTTGAAACTGTAAATTTGAATCCTTTCCGTTTACCAAATGTGGTCTGATTACAGTGATACACGAAGGTGACCACAATAAAAGAAATTAGTCTTTGGGCCTCGAAGTCATTGATGGACTTAAGGCCTCCATTTTGGCCAACTATCACCATGTTTTTTCTCATCAACAATTTCATTTCAGAAATGCTCGTCTGCAGTTTTTGTTTCCTTAATTTTGCTCTACTAATTTTGCTCAGAGTACTGTGTCGGCTGGACCAGTATGGGCTTGGACCTTAAATTCCCTTCGACAACATCCACAAGGGAAAAAAAGGGGACTCAGGCGAAAAGAAAGAGGAAGGACAGATCTCTTGTTCCAGATATTATGTGTCAATTATATTCCTTATAAATAATCAATTATAAAAATTTTAAAAATAAAAAAAATCATCATCAACTCTCTACAGGAATAGAATTGACACAAAGTATCTGCGACAACAGATTTGTTGTTTATCCTTGTATTATTCAAAAGAACAAGAAAAAAAGGAAAAAAAAAAAATCTACGACTCTGTACAACTTAACGAAATTCTGTTAGTTGTTTGCACGGTGAGAGTTGCTTGCTATAATCTTCCCATTATGAGGCTTGTATAATGAAATTTACCAGTTAAGAATCCGAACACACTGGCCAGTTAAAAGTAATATCTAAGGTGTTGTTTGGTTCCTTACCTAAGAGGCGGAATCACAAAGGGACTGGTAAGGCTCAGCTTACCTAATTTTTTTGTTTTTAATGTATTTTCTTGACCCAGTCCGTCCTAGCCCACTACAGTCCATTCCGAATATCAGATTCCACCATTGTCCTTTTTCGCATTTATGGAAAAGTAAAACCAAATATTTCCCTTGGATATATATATATATATATATATATATATATATATATATATATATATATATATTTGCTTTGCTTTTATGAGAACGTTGATTATGTGAATTAATTAGGCTGTGTTTGGTTGAGGTTTTTTTTTTCCATGGAAAATATTCCCATCACAAATTTTCCATCAATTATAGTTTTTGATAGCGTATATTTTCCTTAGAATTATTTTTCAAAAATCTATCATTTTTTATATTTTTCTTTAAAATGGCGGAAAATAAAACTGGCATAGCCCATAGAAAAATAACAATTTTCATGGAAAATAACGAGAATCAACCCAAATTAATTCCGTGGAACTCTTTCCATGGAATTGTTTTTTCCTAGTAAAATATTTCTATGGAATTTATTTATTTTTCACATATATTCCACCTTGTAATCAGATGCACCCTTATAACTTTTTAAACGGTAATGTCCTCGACGATATTAGTTGAATTTAAGTAATGGTAGCATTATGAAATTAATGAAAGAATATTTGTAGAAAATTAAACAAATTAAGATTTCCATTTCTATTTTAACAAACCATAAGAATGAAAAATTGAATTATTCTAACTTATGGTCAGCTCTAGTGTTTTGGAGGTCATAGACAAGTTCCAAAAATGAAATTGATTCCTCTATATAATTTATTTTAAAAATTCAAAATCTAGCAAATCCAATAAATCTAAAATGTAGGTCCTCATCCTTGTCATGACTTGTGAACTAGCTTCAAGTATGGCCATAGGAATGAAGCAAAAAAAGGGAGACCGAGAGTAATGATATTAGAGATTTAGAGAGATACTTTGAGAGATGATATTAGCTTAACAAATACTAAATTATATAACTAAAGAAAAAACACGTTAAAAAAGAAGATAAAACTTAAAACATGCATTAGCACGTGTTGAGGGAGAAATA
Source organism: Iris pallida (assembly GCA_029216955.1). Taxonomy (NCBI): domain Eukaryota; kingdom Viridiplantae; phylum Streptophyta; class Magnoliopsida; order Asparagales; family Iridaceae; genus Iris; species Iris pallida. The sequence continues at coordinate 90,414 of JANAVB010033238.1, read as the reverse complement.
GACCATTTTATTTTTTTTCGTAGAAGAGATTTTTCATTAGAAAAAGATGATATTAAGAGGCAGATTAGAAATATGATGGCATTTCTTTTCTTTTCTAGAAATTTTTTGATTTTCTAGACAGTCATGGACTTCTCCAGGCCTATAGTTTTTTTTGGCCTTCGACCAAAAATAACTGTTGCTTAAAAAAAAAAAAAATCCCCTAGGGGAGAGGCCCTAAAGAGATGCCTAGCGCATCCCCCCACCCCCATTTTCTTGCTCTAATTCAACTTTAACCTAGAATTAGGATTCCTAACAAGTTTTCTTTTATTGTTGTTGGGTTTAAAATTAGGAATTGGTGAGGAAAGCTAGGTCAATTCCCAACCCAAGGCAAGTCCTCATCCCCCTTCCTTGAATATTTTTCCTCTCCTTCCTTAAATGATAGATTTTTTTTTTGTCATAAGAAAATTTGTATATACAAATTCTGAATTTCCTTGATAAACACTATCCATAATTATTCGAGCATGATAATAACACAACACGGGACACTTTATGTACAAATAGTTGTAGTGATACATGATTGCAAATTTTTTTAATGTATATGTTAGGTGACAAATAATGCTTGAAAATCGATACTTAAAGTAACCCATTTTTTTACATTATATTATGCAATAAAATAAGTGATGTAGCTCGGTTTATTTCTTTTACATAGAAATGTATAAAGGAAGTGCAACCTTGTTCAAATAATTAATTTTGAGTATGGTTGAGAGAGTAATTCTTGCACTTTGACAAGGCAAATGTGTTAGACTTGTTAGCTATTGAGTTGTAGTGTACAATTATAATTTTTTTGCTAGATGTTCTTGCAAGTAAATACTTTATATTATAATATTAGTGTAGGTGTCACATAGTTAAATAATGCCTAGTCTACTTGTATTGTTAGAATTGGTTATTATTTAGTAAATATTTTTTTGAAATATGTATATATGGTATACATATCTCTAATAAAATTTTATTCATATGCTTTCTACGCAAGCCCAAAACTCAAATAGTATGTACGTTGTATCCTTAGAACATGTTAAAGAAAGATAAATGAATTACTTTTACAATTTTTATCTATACTTTAATACTATCCAGCACTTAATAAGGGGATAACTAGAGAATAATGAGACCGTAACTTGAAATTTTTAATAACCAATGAGTTAGAAATGCATAGGTTACCACGGGATACAATTTGAACCATTACGGAGCCGTATCATGCCTTTTGTGTATCATTTTAGACTTTTATAAAAAAAAATCAAGCTTCTACGTTACTGCTTATCATTATAGATTATTCTTAGAAGTTGATCACTATACCTTGGTCTTCGTCCCCTACGTAAACTAGTATATGCATAGGTTCCGAAATTTGGTATTTTGAGATTTTGATCCATATTCTATATAAATTCAGCATTTAAATTTGAACTTTACATTAATTGACATACCTATATCAACCTATATGTTGCATAATGAAGTATTCATACACATAAGGTTATGATTATTTTAGGTCTTTCTTATATAATTACCCATCCAAGTAAGAATTTGCAATATTGTTCTTTGAGATTAAGTCTTACTAATGGGTTGTTCTTGTTTTGTGTTTTAGTCATTCACAAAACACTACCTGTCATTGTTTGGTAAGAATAGCCACTTGGTAAGAATTTTGCAACTTTAGTTTCATTTATATACTTATATACTGCGTGGTTCCGGTGTTGAGAGTTACTCCACCGAAGGGGTTGGCGAACCCGAATTATTACCTGCGTGGTTCCGGTGTTGAGAGTTGCTCCACCGAAGGGGTCGGCGAACCCAGATTTATATTATGTTATATATTGTCTCTTACGAATTTTCGGAGTCACCCTATACAAAGGAGACTCTGCCGAAATTTTCGAAAAATTCACGAGATAGTCAAATTCCTGACTTTCGGAAAATATCGGATTAGTATTTAAGACCTAAAATCATTTAGGAAGCATTGGACGGGGGAGAACAAACTGAATATCCCTAAATGTCCCGTAACATAATTACAACAAAAAGCTAATCAATATTTTGTTTGCTCAAGGGAGGCAAACTAAGCCCAATGGAGGCTCGAAAATTATTTACATCTATTTCGACAGTAACATCGAGTAGATGATTGTTAAGCCCAAGGGAGGCTCGGAATTCACAGCCTGATCCCAGGTTAACGGGATTGTTGACGGAAAATGTTTAGATGAATATTCAGGAAATTGTTCTCCAAATTGCATTACATTTTGTGTTCACTAAATTTGCATCTCACTTTAAGGACTATCGCCCTATTAAAGGAAGGCGGTTTTTTTCCGTTTTGCTCAAGGGAGGCAAAACTATATATATTGTAAGCTCAAGGGAAGCTCGGAATTTGCATCTCACGATGGTAGAAATTTTTCATTACACGAAGTAAGAATGATGTTCATATTTCTTAAATGATTAGTACAAAGGCACTTACAAATAATTGTGAATTGTCATATTCCTAATTTTTCTTAATAGATAATCTTTACGTTCTGATTCTTATTCCAAACTTCTTTTAAACGTCTTTGACCCGAGGACTTGCTTGTCGTTTCTAAACGACCTAGTATTTGTTCACTAGGGGAAGAAGAAGACAACCCTGTCGAGGCATTGCCACTGTACGTTGAGGAGTAGTGACCTGAAGACTTTCAGTTTATGACTAGTGCTGTCGTAGTTACTTTTGTAAATTACTTTTGTAATAAACCCGTAAGACAATGTACTGTTAGATAAGTTGCATGTATTATAATTACTATGTGTAATGCAAATTTTTCTTGTATTTTTCATTCTGCTGATTTACGGGCGACAATCGCGATTTTGGCGCGTAGCCTGAGGATGTGTTTGACGTCACCGTTCAAATCTGGGAAGCGGGACGTGACACTTGCTCCTCCAAACCCCTCGTCCCACAAAGCCATACTATAAGATGTACGAATTTAAAAAGAATATTTTAGCAAGTCCCCATTACAAAAATAAGACTAGCATATACCCTCACTTATTCTTAAAACTAGCAAATGCCTCCATTATGTGTAAAATAATTAAAATTTAGATTAAAATAGTGGAAGCATATCTTAAAATTTTAAATGTTACATACAAAGGAACGAAAATATTTGCTAATTTTTAAATAAGTGAAGATATATATTAGTTTTTATATTTGTAATAGAAACGCTTGCTAAAATATCCCAATTTAAAAAACAAACATTCAACATTTTTGAGTTAACATGACGTCTTGATGCATCCCTGCACGGAGGATCGACACGTATGACTTTTATATATATGTGACAGCAGTGCCAACAGTCAGTTTGTTGCCAGCTTATGGAACTCATAGGAACGGAAATATTGCGTCGACCATAAATGAGTCACATTGCCACGCCAGTTTGATGATCTCTTTTTTCTAACTGCCTTTTTATATCCTAACGGTCACCTTTCTAATGGTCGCTTCTCACTGCTATTAGTCGCATCTTCATCGTCGGTGTTTTAAAAATCGAAAATGACCGACCGCTCAACTAGTGGACTGGTACTTTTTTTCTAATCGGATCAGTAGTAATCTACTATTTTTTTTCAAAGATTAATTAGAAGTAAATATTTTTATAAAAAAATAGTGTCTAAAAAAAATTAATTTGAACCATTTAAATTAATTCAGTAGTTAAAATATTATTATTAAACCAACTGATTGAAGCAATTTAAATCCGATCCAGTGTATTGTTCGAAGCGATACTTCGGTTCGATTTTTAAAAGGCTACTTCATATGTTCTTTCAGTTAATTATTCAGTTATTATGTTAGCTAGTCTAAGAACATTAACTGCACACTTTTGCCAATAATATTCGTACTTTTTATTTGCATTTCCTTCTAAAGCTGTTCTTTATTTCTCCTAGATAACCAAGCATCCGAACAACTAAGAAAAAAAAAGAGAATAATTTCTTTGAAGAAATACTTTATTCAATTGTCCACCCTTCAATCTTTGTCTCGATTCGTTCACAGAAATGGGAGTAGACATTCCACTTCGTGAAGATGATTTTTTTTCCTTGAACCGTAGAGGCAGATCTTAAAAAGAATTTCAAAAATTGCATACAAAACACATTACAATTCACTGATCCCAATGTATATGTAGCTCCGTCTCTATAGTTCATTTTTGTGTGCCGCACTTATTAGGAATGGACATGAACGGAATCGTGCCGGGTCAAATTTGATAGAATTGGATTGGATCCGTTATTTGGTCGGTCGGAATGAGACGGTGTCAATTTTTTTTAGAAACAGACCCGGACTCAGTGCATTTGAAACAGGTTCGAATCGTACCAATACGCAAATCCAAAATTATAATATCATGATGCAAATCTTAGGTTGTCATTAAGTTCTATATTATCTTTATACTCAGATTATGTATAGGAAGAACCGAAAATAAATAAATAATAAACTAAGAAATATTTAAAAGAAGGAAACTTATCAGTATGCATATCCAAACAAGATGGCGCACAAAATTAAAAGAAGCTCCACTAATAATTTAAATATATATATATGTTTATAATATTTTATATCTGTGAAAAATGACATATGCTAAATCACTACATGAAGTCTCGGACTAGAGATTTCGCTTTCGACGACGAGGTGGCAACTGGAGGACGGTCGGACGGACGGAGCGGTGATTGTTGTGGGTACTAGCTAGTGCGTGGAGTGGTCTAGCATCGTGTGGGTGTGTGCGGCATGTCGGTGGTAATGTGAGGAGATCAGGGAGGAAGAGAAAGAGAGGGGTTGAATAAAATTGTTAGAAACTTACAATGTTAGGACCGACTGTATAGGAGTTCGGGATGCTGGGTAATTAGTTTTGGGGGATTCCAAGACAAACGGGCCGGGCCGGAGCCTGTTTGTTTTGGAAACACACCCAGTCCATTCCGTGAATTTCACAAGATCCATCCCGTCCCGCTCCGGTTTGTTTATTTTTGAAAATTTAGAAACCGACTGATTTAAACAATTTATGTTTCGAGCCGAATCAAAACCGTGCATCCTGAATCCATATGTCCTACCTTAGTTCTTAATGTAGAGGTATTGGAAAAGATTAAAGTCCTCGAATGAACTAGGTGCTTGCCTGCCAAAGTAGGGATATGTCCGCATATGTAATCGAATGATGTAGGACAACTTGGACTGATCCAATTTGAGTATATATATGTAGTGTGCCGTACCTCTCGGAGAATAATCGAGTCTGTTTTGCGCCTTCCACCCAATTTAGAAACCTAAATTTCATGATGATGACAGTCATATTCTCAGGATTTTATTGTTGCTTAGTTCTTCAAATCCTAACATATCTGGAAAAAACAAATGCAATTTGGGCTGGAGATCAGGTGGTCCTCCTAATGCACTACTTTTATATACGTGCTGATATCTGGAAGGAGTTATTGATTGCTTGAGTTAATTCTTATGGAAAACATGTGTCGAATAGAGAGAGAGAGAGAGAGAGAGAGAGAGAGAGAGAGAGAGGCGTGCGTCAGAGAGAGAGAGAAGCGTGCGTCAGATCCGAAGCTGCCCTGACACTTTTCTATTGGACCAAGTCGTTCTGCAAACATCTAACTCTATCTCCTCCAATGGAAAAACGTTACGTCAGCATCCCCTGTTCCGTAACCCATTGCTCTAAGGCCTCGTTTGGTTCACGGAAAGGAAATGCATTCCTTTGTATTTTCCATGAGAATGAAAAAGTAGGATTCCTGTCACATTTTCTTTCCGTTGTTTGGTTGGTGTAGGAAAGAAAAGCAAAAATATAGCAATGTTCCAATAATATCCTTACATATAAAATAAAAATAGCATTATGAAAAATAACATTAATGATAAAATAAGCAATAGCACATGGTTACTTTTGTCATAACTTTTGTAATAAATGTTGGGAAAGGAGGAGGAAAAATCAATTCCATGGGTCATGAGTGGAACCATATTCCCTCCAATTTTCTCCCTTGTGAGGAAATTGATTCCCAAGTTTGTGATTACCAAACAAAGGAAAGGAACAACTTTCCTTTCCTACTTCCTTGAATCCGTGAACCAAACGAGGCCTAATACTTAGGTGATTATTTGACATTTATAGATTCCAATCAACAGAGCAATTAATGGTCTCTAGCATACAATACGAAGACAGTGCTGCATGCTCAAGTCAAGGTGCAACTTGGACCGGGTCGGACCGATCCGGACCCGATTTTGACCGGGTTTGATCGGACTCGGGCTGGGTCGGGCTCAATCCGATTTGGCAGGCGGGCCGGTCCAGGCCAGTCCGGGTCCGCGTACCCCGAGCTATGTGGGTTCCTATTTTAGCCTACACCCACCTATGTGCACGAACATTATCCTCAAGTGCATACCATGTAGTTTGATTATAGTCACTGTTAATGAGTTCCATGTTTGGTCGTTTACATGTTATTACTTTTTATCATTTCGACATGTTTATTATGTATCTTGCTACGGTCCTCTGAGGATCTAGTTTTCTTCCAAGTTAGTGCTGAGCTTTTGTCGTAGGATTATTGGAATTGTTTCTTCATTATTCATGTATTTCTAATCGATATTATCTCATATTCTTCCGTAGTTATTTTCAATTTTATACTTAGTATTCTTATAGATAGAGTTGTGGATGTACCTTATGTAAATTTTATGGATGGTTGATAGGATCTGAACAACGTATATGTATTCATTTGTTACGTGGTTGGCCATTGCCGCATACTCTAGTCCTATATATTTTGGATTGGGCGTGACATGGGAACAAGGATGGTAAAGTACAAGCGCGGAGATTATGAGACCTTCAGTGGGGATAGCTACTACACTGGAAGGGATGTTGTTTTCCCAATGAATAGTCCAGAATAGTGAAGCCTTCACTAGTGACTGCCATATAGTTAGGTTGCATACTAATGTGAACCGAGGCCTAATAAATTGATGCATGGACGGACTTGTGATACGTATAAATGTGATTATTAATGTTGTTTTGCAAATACATGAAAATATAAAAATTCAATATTGTGTTGTAATCCTTTTTTTTGCAGGGAAGGAAGTTGACTCAGGGTAAGAATCATTATATGGTGATATATTCCTGTTTTACGTTCATGTTTATGAATTGTTAGCGGGCCCTAAAAAAAGTAAAAATATCACATAATTATAACTTTGCTTGTTCTCACATGATTACTGTATTGGTTTAAATTAGTTGAGATGATATCACATATCAGTGCATTTCCCAATGTGCTGACCCTCGCCCATATTCGAAAGATTATGTGGAAGCTCCGAGGCATTTGAAGCTCTTTCCTTTCGTTAGAAATTGATCATTTGAAATAGTTTGTTCTTCTATTATAAAAGGTATAATTTATGGAATATTGTAATTCTTTTGGTTTCAGGAGTCGTAAGCAAAGTTGGAATATTGTCGACTAATGAGAACTTATGTATTCTGTTGCAAAGTTAAATAAAAGAATCATGTTCATACATTTGTTATTTGTCAATTTTTTGCTTGTTTTTACTGTAACAATCATATTTTGAGATAGTTTATCAATTGTGCCTGTTCTTGTTTTGTACAAATATAATTTAGACTTATACAACATCATGTACTAGTGGTGATTTATCGATTTGACGGAATCGAAATGTGATATAAAGGAGGTTAAAGAAAGCAAAATTGTGATATGCACCTAATGACTTAAGTTGAAAGTTACATTTATCAATGTATTAACATGTGTTCTTAGGACACATATTAACAAAACCATGTTTTAATAGGAGTGATCATTTAGTTCAAAACGTAACCTTACTGGGATCTTAATAAAAGGAAAAAACATAAGGAAAGTTTTCTACAATATATCCAAAGAGAAATAGAAAATCTACAAAGAAATCCTATTCTTTTATTTATGTATTTTTTTTTTTCAAATTTTTTTTCGTTGCTTTGTGTCTGCTGTACTTAAGCTTTGTGTCTACTGTACTTAACATCCGAATTAAACGACTCCGGGGTCACCATTGTTCCCTTTTTTCTTCAATTTTTTGTCTTTTTTTCTTTGTTTGGTGCCTCCTGTACTTAAGCTTCGTGTCTACTGTAGTTAACATCTAATTAAATAACTCCGGGGTTACTCTTGAACGTTAACTTGATAACCCAGTCCAAAATAGGAATCAACTTCCAATTCTTTGTCCAACTTAAATTCTGATCAATGGTGACAAATTTTTTGGAGATTAATCATGATAGGATTCATCTCACTTACTGTCAGCTAAAGTTCGCCAGTAGAGCCGGACTCCACAAATCCGGCTCCAGGATTTCGGGTGAGCATTATTAAGTTTTGGACTGAGAACCGAATATCACGGTTCGTGATTAGGGTTAGGTTTTAAAAAAACCTAAAAAAAGAAAATTCAATTTCGAACCGAACGAATAACAATTACAAAATTATATAAATAACCTCAATCTTATGTATATTTTACGATAAAAAAAAATATTTTAAAATAACAATTTTATGTATATTTTTTTAAGCAAAGCTTTGATAACTTAACAATAATTTTGACTTTGGGCACAACTTTAAAATACAACAATTGAATATATAACATTTATATTATGGGATATAATTTGACTACAAATTCGTCTTTGGATCGGATCCATTAAACAATTAAAATAGTTAAATCGAACAAATGAAATAAATCGAATTGATTAGTTAGGTTCGGCTATGACTAATTTTTGTTCGATTTAAATTTTGAATAGTAGAATTTCTAAAAAATTTCGTTCTGAAAGAAATCGAATGCTCACCCGTAGGAGATGGATTCCGTAAACAACATAACATGAAATATTAGTTCACCAACTATACTCAGACGGTAGTACAATATAAGCTGTTTCTATTTTGGATTATTTAAGTGAGAAGTTGGCAGTGCACTGTGCAGAGGAGTACAAGAATTGGGTTGGTTGGTTGCTAGACGATGTGGGGCGCAGAGAATGGCTAATGCAAAACCACAGTGATCCTGCTCCCACGACATCACCGCCACCCAATTTGTGTGGTCAATGCCGACTGAATGAGAAATATATTAACTAGTGACAGGCAACCACTAGCAAAATCTCACCTTTTATTTTTTATCCTTATTTATTTTTGGTTAGGCTAGCAACCCACAGTCTACACAATCCTTTCGAACTGCTGCAGTTAGGAAAAAGAGAAAAGGAACCTTTAAGGAAGTGGACAAAATGCCGATATAGTTTGCCCAAGTAGTGAGTGCTTGGAGGACGGCAGCAGCATCGATACCGCTAGTCGTAGCTGGTTATGCATGCCCATCCAAATGGCATCAATGGGAGGGGCTGTCACATTAACCCCTCTCAGACTCGAGACCGGATCAGCTGTCCCTGATACGATATTTCAACTATGTCTTCACCGATAAAAAAAATTTAATAAAAACTTTACATGTATAGAAAGATGATATGATTTGAACACCGAATCATGGACCACTGATCCGGTCCCCTCAGACTCGGGACTACTAAAATGGAATTTATTTTTGTTCTTCTGCTATAACTCCTCACTTTTCCGTAAAATCAATTTGGAAATGATTTTGTAGACGTTGATACTATTTTGTAAACATCCATTCTAATTTTGGTCGGTGAACAAAAATTGACTCACTGAAATGATTATCATCGTGGAGTAAATTCGCTGGAATTAATTCAATTAGAACTGGGCAAATGGATCGAGCTGTCGAGTATTAATTTCAGTGTTAATTCTTGCTCCTCCAGGCCATGTTACTTGACTAGCTATGTGCGGGAAAGAAAAGAAAGGTTTTAAATAGAGGGGGAATGGAAACCGATTCTTAACGCACCAAACTCGAGCACCGCATGCGCCGGAACGGTGCGTTACATCCGGGTCGGGTCGTGCGCGAGAGCACGCGTGTGACGCATTCATTAACATCATTCACTCAATCATTATTAACTTAATTACTATTTAACATGTAAATAATGGAGAATTAATAAAACGAAATAATAATAACCTGCCTCTGTTGTGCGAGTGTGTGTACTGTATGTGTGTATATATAAATAGAGTCGGCATCTACATTGGTGTCCACTGCAATGCTGTGGAGATCTACTCGGAAGTCTTCTTGATCCATCCATCCATAGATATTCTTGATTGTGGTATTTGATCAAGAGCTATGGGGATGTACAAGCTCATCAACGGAGGCGGAGACGGAGACGACGAGAACGGGATCCCTCGTGATCCTAACGAGCACAACCTCCTCTCCATGGAGGAAGGCTTCGCCGTACCGAAAAGGAAATCCAGCTCCTCTTCCTCCGTCGACGACGAGAACTGCCGCTCGCCGCTGGCTGCCAGCGGGGCCGGCGCCTCCGCCGCCGCCAAGAAGAAGATGAAGCGGACCCAGCGCCTCGTCTCGCTCGACGTCTTCCGGGGGCTCACCGTCGCGGTAAGATCCGTCCATCTTTCTTTCCTTTTTTTCTATTTTGGATCTGCATTGCCACAATTGTGCATACATTTCTTGTTCCGTAATTTTTCTCAATTACTTTATTTATATATGTTTTGTTTTTGTTTTTGTTTCTTTACTTTTATGAATTTAGTTTATCAATCGCATTCATTTGTTTATTCATTAATTAATTTACAGTTGGTTTGGATTATGTGTGTTATGGAGATTTGCCGCCCCTTTTTTAGTCGTAAATTATATGATGTCTTCCCGATTTTAAAGCATAAATTATTTAAATGGAACATTTTCCCCAGAAATTCTTCTTCTTCTTCTTTTTTTTTTTCTTTCCCTTCTTTCTTTATTTCTACTGTTGTCGGTTAGGTCCAACACAAGTTTCAGCTATTTCCAGAACATGAATTAACACTGACACCATAACTTTATGAGTCCTTCTCCTTTCCTTGTCGACCGTCCGCTGGCGGTCCTCTGTCAATATTAAAGTCCACTTCACACAATTTCTATCTAGCAAGGAAAAATAAAATAAAATTTCTTCTTCTATTGTTCTCAAGTTTTACTTTTGCAATGAAAAAATGCCACGTGTGACTTACCTGAGATTTTTTTGGATGGTTGACAACCAAACATAGTAAGCCTAGTCAAGCATGTATCCAGTCCACGGTAAGTCGTATGCACAACAAACCAGGGACATTTAAAATAGTCAGGAATACTGATATTAATTTATGAACACTTAACACTCATCTCTAGACCCGTCGTATATAAAATACAGATCTGTAGACTATCTGTTTACGGAAATGACAAATGGCCAGCGGTTCCTGTCTGCAGATTCGTAGACGTGACTGTGGGCCCACATAGCCGAACTCCATTTGTCTTTCCTATTTGCGTAGGAATCACTGCCAGTAGACATACCAATGAGAGGCTACCATATGGACTGCGGACCAAAAATACGGTCCAAAAGTACAGCCCACGTAGCAGCGTCCATATCTCTGTTGCCGACTCGTAATAGCATCTGTAAATAGGACAATCCAGTAGTAAGTTCGACCAGACTTAAAACTTACACAATCTATTTCTGTTTAGAAACTTTTTCAGTCTAACATGACCTGCAAAAGATCCGGGGTCCGCATGTGCCCCTTCAAGGCAAACTCATAACAAAGTTCAAGCATCAATAAAAATATGAAAATTTTCATCTAAAGCATTAATATTATTATATATTGTATAGAAAGCACAAACTTTTAGGAAATTTCATTTGAGGCATCAGAACGCCCATCGGAAGGACGTTATTTTTTTTTACGTTTTATGTTCTGACGCGTTAACGACGAGGGGGACGAAGAATCCACGTCACACGAAAACACCCATCGGAAAGACGTTTTTTTTTTTTTTTTTTTTGCAACGACGGAAACCGAAAATAACAAAAAAGTAAAACATGAAAATATACAGAAATGCTAGAAAGAAGGAAACAAAAAAAGAAGAAGCATTAATTACACTCGACTGCAAATACACCAACACTTAATACATAAAAATACACAGAAATGGGAAGGGAATCTCGAATTATTTTCCTCATTTTTAATCTATCTGCTTGTCTTTTTTTTTTTTTTTTGTACAAACAACAAATAAAAATCTAACCAACACCAACACTTAATACATAAAAAATAAAAAATAAAACCCTTACGGAAAATACCTTTGGTAAAATAAAAATAAAATAAATATAAATCAAACACAAAACGCCCTTGGGCGTGTTTCCATAATTTTTTGCATTCAACTCCCTCCAAACCAACTATTTTTTACATGTAGGTCCCTCCAATGCAAAAACAATGAGGGATCTATATGCAAGAACAACTTTATTTTGTTGAATTGAAAACGTGTCGAGGGAGTTGAATGTAAAAGATGGTTGGCAAGAACAAATTTTTTTTTTTTTTAACATATAGGTCCCTCCACGCCTCTAAGGGCGCGACCACATGGCCGTGCTCCGGCGCGACCACGTCGGCCTCCGAAGCCTCATCACCTCCCTCCCGCGCCTCCCGCGCGCCGGGGACGTTGCGAACGAGGCCCAGTCGGTCGCGGCGGAGCCGCGACGTCCCCAACTGCGAGACCCCCCTCAACCTCGCGGTCCGGCTCCGCGACGCCATCTCCACCGAGGTCCTAATGTCGGCCAGCTCCGTTGACGAAGAATCCACGACAGAGCGTGGCAGCCGAGGGGTGACAGGCGCGGCAGCCGAGGGGTGACAGGTAAGCAGGAAACGTCCTTCGGATGGACGTTTCCCTCCGGGAAAACATTCTTCGGATGGGCGTTTTCTTTATTTAATTTTTTTTTTGATAATTTCTCCTCCTCGTTATCTCGCTAACGGACGTCAAAATTAATTCATATTTAAATGAAAACGCCCATCGGATGGACGTTCTTATGCTCCGTATGCAATTATTGAAAATATTTTGCGTTACGTATAATTTTATAAATTTTTATGCTTTTAGTGAAAATTTTCGATAAATCCGACAACCCAATCCTGACATGCGTAGTCTCTAAAGCTAACCATATATCTATAATAAGAAAAGTTATAAACTTGAAAAAAAAAATTCTTCCGAATTATCTATTTTTACTAATGAAATTATTCATTAAATTTAGTTAGGTAATTACATATAGGATTTTTTTTTAAGGGAGTTGATGTTTGCTTCTTGCAGATAGTAAGTAAAAAATTAAAAAAAAAATATTATGTGCTATTTTAAAGTAGTACAAGTCCATATTACTAATGAAATATAAATCTATAAGCTATCACGTTTAAAGCCAACAGTATATATACTTTATTAGTACCATTCAAAAAAAAAATATATACTTTATTAGTATATATATACTCATAATAGCCAAATAAAATCTGAAATACTATGACATATAAATTAATAAATGATGTGTATCAAATATAAATTTATATAAATGAGTAGGTGATGGTGTTTTTCTGGGCCGTCCATCCTAACTAACATTTAGGTACCAGTCCTCAGGTGGTTCGAAACACCAACCTTGAGTTCTGGACCACATGCCTAACACAATTTTTTGTGGATTTTACGCCATCTGTTCCTTTGACCACGCCATTCTAACAACTAGGGCTGGTACTATTTGGATTTGAACAGACAATCGAACCGAATCGAGCCAGACCGACATATTCGGTTAGGTTTAAAAAAAAATTCATTTCCTTTTCAATTTTAAAAATACTAAAAAAATATATTTGGTTTCAATTTCGATTTTGGATTTTGGTTTCGGAACCGAAAACAAATAAGATTTATAAAATTATGTGAATATTCTCAATTTTGATGCATATTTTTATGATTAAAAATGTGTATGTTTTAAAAACAACAAGTCCAACTTTGATAATTTAGTAACTAGTCCAACTTTGGACACAATTTTGAAATAAACAAATGAGTGCATAAAATTTATAATTTTAATATAATTTAACCACGATTCCAACTTGACCGGACCCATTAAGTAATAAAAATATTCCAACCGATTAAACTTAATTGATTATTTGGTTCAGTTCGGTTTCGATTTTGACTAATTTTGGACCGATTTAGGTTTTAGATTTTTAGAATTTCGGTTTATTCGACTTTCAATATTTCGATTCAGTTGAAACCGAATGTTCACTCCTAGTAACAACAAAAAACCAGGATTTGTGAGAGACACACGTAGTTCAAATTATTGAAGCTTTTGTTTTACGAAATTTTCAAAACAATGTTTTAAATTTTGTCTAGTAAATAATACTGTTAAAATTTTATTTAACAAAATAACATCATTTAGCGTTACATTACCATTGGATATAGTTTAATCTCAAATTATATATATACACTTATAATTGGAAAAACAAAATAACCATACCGGGTAGGGCTGTGCACAATTAAGTCAAACCGACCAAATCGAACCAAGCCAAACCGAATCGATTGGTTTTAAACCGAACCGATGGTTCGGTTGGTTTGGTTCAGCTTCAATTTTTTCAAAATCGACCGGTTCGGTTCGGTTCACAGTTTAGTCATGCCAAAAATCGTCTAAATTTAACCGAACCAAATTCTTGTTAAATAATTAAGGTTGGCCAGTTGGGTATGGATTCATTGGATTGTATTATACCGGTTTGGTTCATTTATTCACATCACAGCCATTTATCAAGTTGAAGTTGAAAGAGCTCTCTCTCTCTCTCTCTATCTAGTCTCAAAGGAGTGTTGGCAGTTCCATTTTTTTATAATTGCTCCTATGGACATGAAAGGGACTTTTGGTTGATTGTATATGAACTTTTTTTTATGTATAATTGGCATTTTTTTTCACCTGCAAAGCGCAAGTTGAATTGAAGCCGATGAATTGTATTTACTGTTACAAAGTGCAAGTTGACTGAGGTTTCACAAAAAAGAAGAAGCATACGGTCCATTTTTTTATGTGATCAAAACTGACCAAGTCGAACTGATCCAAACCGAACCAAGTCGATCGGCTTCAAAATCGAACCGACCATTTGGTTGGTTTGGTTCGGTTTTGTTTATTTTCAAACCGATTAACTTCGGTTCAACTTCGGTTGGGAACAAATAGGTCGACCACCGACCGATGCATGTCCCTAATACCGGGTGTATGCAATTCTTTCTTTTCTAATTTTATTTGGGAGGATACAACAATAAAAATTTATATTTGATGCTGATTATGGTAGTTTTTTTTAGTGATAATGTTGTTTTAGGTTCAAAATGTGTCCACAATTGTACAGTATAAATTAAAATGTGTACATGACCGCCAAGTGAAATTGGCCGGAATCTTTTTGTTTTCAAAGATTAGTTCCCATAGGCAATTATTGACTCTTTTTGGTAGATGCATTCATGCAGAGTTATTTTGAGTTCATTTTTAAATCAAGGTACTTAACCACGTAAAATAAAAGAACCAAATTTCAAGTTAAGAAACTGTTACTCAAGTTCCTTTTTCTCTCCATTTTATATGGTTAAACTATGAAGTATACGTTTAGGAAGATGAATTCGTGTCGGATACGCGAAAGTACTGGTGCATCTTGATACCAAATATGCATTCAAATATTTATTTATATATATTTTTTTTTTTGGTATACTTTGTGCCAACTTCGACTTCAGAAACCATCCAACTTCATTTTGATCAGTAACCCAACCTCCTAAAATAAGTATTAGTGAATTTAACTTTTTTCTTTTATATTTGTGGAAATAAATTTGAGCTATTTAATAGTGAAAAGAAAACCACTATAAGAAAATCAATATATATAAAATGTTTCATAAACGAAGGATTGCACTATGGCTATGATTTATGTTATTAGAATAAATTTAATTTTAAAGAAACACAAAAATTCCATCCTAAATTATTTCTTAATAATTATCAATGTATATCTCAACAGACCTAACCCAAATTTAAGGAGATTTTGATACCCAAAAAGAATCCCCAAATTATGACAAGATTTTGCCAAAGAAAAATTAAATCATATTCCAAAAGCATGCTCATTGATAAGCAGTTGAGTTTCTCAGTTGATTTTGTAGAACTAAGCAAGAAAAAAAAAAGGTATCATCCTACGTTAGGTCTGGTTCAATTTGTTTTGGTTTATTGTGGGACTGAATTTAAACTACGATATATGGAATGATGAAGTGGCACTAATGTGCTCTATTTTAGTAAATAATTTTTTAAAAGACTATTTTGTTAATTATAGTGTTTAACTTTGCTCATTTGGTGAATTTTTAAGGAAGAAATAATAAAAATTTCTCATGAACGAAGAGGGAGAACCACACATCAGTCCGAAAGCTAACGTATCGGCCCTTCATTAGATATATGTGACCGGATCTAAGTAGGGAACTGTCACATCCCTATCTCTTTTCGGTCCTTCGTTGGACCAATGCCATGTCAGCTCTTGGGCTGACATGCGGTAAACTGTTCAAGGTATAATGTCATGTGATGGGTTATGGTAGGATTCTTGCTGGGGTTTTGTCCAGCTACCAGTTGGACAGAAGCAGCTGACCTTTTCCTAATTTTGGAAAGGCAGTGGACGGCCTTTTATTTGTTATGCAAGCAAGCACTTTGTAACTGAGTCCTACACGCGTCGATCTTAAATTGGAAGTAGGTCTGTCGATGCTATTTTTTTATTTTCGTTTGCTGTGTTTGCTTTCGGCCCACGATTCCTTTCACTTACTCATGAAAAAGAAATGGAGAGCACTCAACTTTACAAACATTAAAATACGAAAATAAAATAAAATAAAATAATTAAGGATGCATTCCCTCCATCTATTCTCTCCTTTCATTTACATGTCTTTCGTCGCAATCCATGTTGCACCCTTACTTTTTCCTTTTTCGCATAAAGAGAAGAATACATCAGCAATGTACAAACTCACGTTTAGAATAATTCTCTGTGGCTGCTTTTTGTAGTCTAAGTGCTGGGTATATATGAATTTATATTCCATGCATTAAATCTCCAACTCCACTTGCAGATGAGTGCGGATTTAGGGACGTGAACTGTCCAAATTTTGATTTGGAACCACTTCATATATTTTGTTTGAAGATTTGTAGACAAAATTTATTGTGAATGTGAAAAATAAATTGTCTGCCACAAATCAAAATTTTATTTTTTTGTAGTGGAGCTGCGGAAGTGGAAAATCTTAATTCCCACTTTGCACGTAGTGGCTGGATGTTTTACCTCCTCTCTACTTTTAACACTTTCCAAATCATAACTCCAAAATTTACACTTTCTCACTCACTTCAACAACCATTCAAATACCAAACTTAATGAATTTTCACTTCAAACATCCACTTCTTCAAAGCACCCAAACATTTTTTTTTTCACTTTGTAGCACTTCAAAGCAATGCTCACGTAAAATGTCATTTCCGAATTTCCTATTTCGTCAAACCAAACAGCCTTCTCTCAATAATAACTACTTTGCATGTCATCAGATCCTTTAGGTATCACAACCATCCATAAAATTGGGGACGAAACTACCTAGTGCAAAATGGGGCCATGGCATCCCCTATCACCTACTATTATGAAAGGGTAAATCTCCAAGTACAAAAAATACTTGGTTCATGTGCTATTGTCTCATCTATATAACTTGACTTTGTTTTCTAACAAATGAGCACTTCTATTGTCTTATTACATATTATACTCAAGAGTTTCATAAATTAAGGAGAGGATGGGATGTATTGAGGAAAAAATTCATCACTTTAGCGACCCTGACCCAGGACGGACTGGACATTGATATTTTCCTATGGGCTGAGCCAATTTTATTTTCCACCATTTTTAAGGAAAATATAAAAGTGATAGATTTTTGGAAAATAATTCCATGGAAAATATATGATATCAAACACTACAATTGGTTGAAAATTTGTGATGGAAATATTTTCCGTGGAAAAAAAAAAGCTCAATCAAACACAACCTAAACTTAATTACAAATTAGTCGAGATACATATTATACAATCGTAGCATGGCTGTTAACATATTGATATTACATATGGTCGTCGATTTATAATTCTTTTAAATTACTGACCTGGGACTACGTTCTACATAGTCATTAGTATGGAAGTTTATTATCTAATTTTGCATTTGGTTTCTGAAGTGAAAATCAACATAATTCACAGTGCAGATTACATATGGTGGTTGTATTGATCTTGATTTGGTAGTATCCTCACACACCTTTATTACAGCTCATGATTCTAGTGGATTATGGAGGTGCATTTTTTCCAGCAATTAATCATTCGCCTTGGGATGGTGTGACCCTTGCGGATTTCGTCATGCCATTTTTCTTGTTTATAGTTGGGGTTGCACTGGCACTTGCATACAAGGTATGGCTTAATTATAAAGACTTTCTTTTGTCCTCTTTGGACTTCACCTTCATTTTTAGCTCATCAAAACGTACCGTCTTTCGATGACTTGCATAATTAGGAACCCCTAAGAATTAAAAAAAATGAAATTTGAGTAGAATTTCAGATTATATGGACTTCAATTTGAAATTTTCTGGTGCAGAGAGTGCCAAACAAAGCTGATGCCACTAGAAAAGCTGTGTTTAGAGCATTGAAGCTGTTAATTCTTGGTCTTGTACTCCAAGGTATGCAAATGGGGCCATTACCTTATCTTTATAACTCATCCAGAAGAAGTGCTAGTTTCTGTTGCATTCAGTAAGCACATGTTCTTATACATATACTTATTATTATGATCCAGGTGGTTACTTTCACGGAGTTCATAATCTTACGTATGGGGTTGATATCTTCAATATTCGATTAATGGGTGTGCTTCAGGTAGGTTCAAACCTTGATAATTTTGTTACTCACATCTTGGTATCTTTAGACTCTCTATAGGAATTTTTCTTTTTTTCAGAGTAATTATCGATAGAGGCTTTACAGTTAAAGTAGTTTACATCTTCCATATATTGTTGGTTACTGGTAGAGAATATATAAAACTGCAATAGAAGGATGTCACTTATTGAAAAACTCTTGTCCCTGCAGAGAATTGCAATAGCTTACCTCTTGGTGGCAATATGTGAAATTTGGCTCAACTGTGATGATGAGGTTTATTCGGGATGGTCCTTAGTAAGAAGATACCGATTTCAACTGTAAGTCTTATTAGCTTCTTCCTCAAATACCGAGCAAGATGTGGAAGTAATATCTAACTAGCATATATTGTGAGTATATTCATAAATATGCGGATAGATTTCGAACTAATATTTTAGTTTAATATGGGTATAATGTGGGAAGAAGTAATATCTAACTAGCATATATTGTGAGTATATTCATAAATATGCGGATAGATTTCGAACTAATATTTTAGTTTAATATGGGTATAATGTGGGAAGAACTTGCTCTGTTGCCTTTCTGAAACTAGATCTGAGGGAGGGATGCAAGAGGCAGCATATAGGAACATGTTGTAAACTTAATACGTGAAATGAAGCATTATTATCTTAGTCGAAATTTCATCCTTGCATCTGAGATTCGCTAATCTTACCTTCCTAATTCCATCATCTTGATGACTTGTTTCGTTATTTTGTTAGGTTGGTTGGATTTATACTGTCAGCGATCTATATGTCCCTCTTGTATGGTTTGTATGTCCCCGATTGGGAGTACGAGGTATCAGGAAAGGGCTCTACGGTTATGTCATTCTCGGTAAGGTTCCAGCTTCCACAACATTGCCGGTATTTCCACAACATTGCCGATGTTTACAATTATATGATATTGTTCAGTTTATGCATTTTCCTTATTTAATTTTTCATTTTAGTACTGCTTTAACCTCTATAGTTAACACCTCTTGGCCATGCTCAGGTAAAATGTGGAGTCAGGGGTGATACTAGTCCTGCTTGTAATGTCGGTGGCATGATTGACCGCAAGATATTGGGAATTCAACATCTATATAGAAGGCCTGTTTATGGTCGGACAGAGGTTTGGAGGAATATTTCAGTCTGCATCATTTTCTTCCCTTTCACTAAGGATCACATAATATTCATTCTGTTATCCCTTTATTAGCAATGCAGCACTAATTTCCCGGACAGTGGCCCGCTTCCACTTGATGCCCCCTCATGGTGTCAAGCCCCTTTTGATCCTGAAGGACTCCTAAGGTTGGTTTGTAATGAGCTTGCACTTTTATACACGTCCCTTGTCCCTTCTTTTTAACATTCTAGTCACTGAAGAAACTTGTTTGTCTATGCTGCAGCTCTCTAATGGCAATTGTAAGTTGCTTGATTGGTTTGCAGTTTGGGCATGTTATCGTACATTTTGAGGTACCAATGAGTTGATTTGGTTGTTTTTTTCATTAAGCAAGAACCTCTACTCCTATGTATTTTATTAAATCATATCTGAAATCTATTTTCACCAAATGGTTGCAGGATCACAAGGAAAGGATTGTTCACTGGATGGTTCCTTCTTTCTCCCTTTTGGCATTAGCATTTTCTCTCGACTTCCTTGGTATGATGCATGTTAGTTGAATGCGCTATCAGTTATACACCACATTTTTATTTGATCTTTTTGTTTAAACCATTGTTACCTCTCTCAGGGATGCATATTAACAAGGCTCTGTACACATTCAGTTACACATGCATTACTGCTGGTACTGCCGGCATTCTTTTTGCAGGCATCTACGTTCTGGTAAGATGTCATCACCGGATTTGACCACCCCCACCGCATTCCATTAATGTTAATTAATGGAACGAATACCCAAGGACAATAATTCTCAGAATGCAAGTAAAAAAATACAAGATACAAACTCAAACCAAAGCAAAGACACAATGATCTTGCGCTGGCTTTCCTGGAACAATTAGTTTAGCGCACTGAAGGATTTTCGCTGTCTCATGCTTCCAACTATTTTATATTTATTTTATTTTTTCCTTGTTGTAGGTTGATGTTTTTGGCATCAGGCGACCGACCTTCGCAATGGAGTGGATGGGAATGCATGCACTAATGATCTATATCCTAATGGCCTGCAATGTGTTGCCGGTTCTAATCCAAGGGTTCTACTGGAGGGATCCGAGGAACAATCTTGTGAGTTTTCCCTGTTTTCTGTCCACGCTCTACACTCTTGCTACTCAATTGGAAAGAAACTAAAATCTCACTCTCATTCTAAACACAGCTGAAGCTAATAGGAGTTTGATCTTGAGCATCATTTAGAGGATCACCCTTCCATCTACCTTCCTATTCCGATGGTTAAGCAAACGGCGACTTCTTGAAGAACTCAAATGGGGGAAAGACGACGAGATTGGGATATATGTTTTGTACATGCTAGAGGGAAAATAACATAAAATTCATACGGTGTATATGTGGTAGAGTATCAGTTCTGTCACATGCCATTACTTGATGTATGTTTAAAGTGCTCCTTTGAGAGCCAGAAATCAAATATTTAACCATAGCAACCATATTTTTATATATATATACGAAGCTTAGAAGCATTTCATGTTCTAAATGTTCTCAGTATCTCTTCCAGTATTCTGAAGATATCACAATGGCAATTAAAAGCAGTGATCAAAATTTGAATTATCTGCATTATTATTGTATACACCATAGAATGTTTCCATCCCTTCCCAACGCACCATTGCTTCAGTGGGAGCGCAGCAAGCATCCAACCTGGTGGGGGGAGTGCAGCAGGCATCCGACCTGGTCGGGGGGTTCGAGCCTCGGGACCATTTAGAGAGTAGTGGATTTTCACCAGTTGCATGTCTTTGTCCTTAAAGAACTTTCAGTAAGAGTCTGCAATCTGCTTTGCCTTTTAATTCTTTCTATACATTCTAATCAGAATTCTCTGATGTCAGAAAACAAACTAAACTTACTCCAACAGAAACATTATGTTTTCCATTTTTATTGCAACATATGATGGGATGCATAGAATGATAGGAGAAGAATGTCACATAGAAAATAAGAAACTGGGATCATTTTCCAGATGTATGGCAGAATACTAAACCGCCTTTGTAAGACGTTTAAGAGACAATAAAGTTAAAAGGGACTTGACAACAGAAACATTATGTTGATACAATAAATCTTTCTTAGACCATCAATTTGTTAATTGGTTGATGTGCCCAAAATGATCACAACAGATGGAAGTAGACATCTAAGACTTTATATAAGTCACTTTTCTTTCATACTTCATCAAGCAAGTCCATTTACATGAATGAACTTCGTTTGCCATTGAAATACCAAGCGTGTTTCTTTCATACAGACATGGTTGCAGCCATAGTACACCAAAGTGGCTTCTTTTCTTTCTTTATTATTTTTATTTCATGAAAAAAAAGTCTAATTATCTCTACTATTATAAAGGGACTTCAAAACGGCTCAACATTGAGTCATCTAAGCCGGTGTATATCATCAACCATTTTTTTCAAAAAAAATGAAGTTATATACAAAATTGTTAAAAAAAGTTTAAATTTATTATATATATGCAAAATGGGGAATCAAACTCAACCAAACAAGAAGAAAGTCTTCCACCTTAACCACATGAGCTAGAAACAATATTTGACTATAATTGGATAATATTATTATTATACGTTGTCAAACGTGCAAAGCACGTGCATTTACTAGTTATTCATAATTTACGAAATCAAGATACGCCTCTCAAATAAAATAAAAGCCTCACATAATTTAATTAATAATGCAACCACAACCAATTAATTACTTCAACAAAAAAAAAAAAAAAAATTTAAAGAAAGAAAGAAACCGCGCGCGCGCGGGGGGCATCGATCAGTTTGAAGACGGAGAGGGTGCTGCGTCGTTGCCGTAAGGGGAAGGTTTGTAGTAGGGGTAGACGGTGTAGATGGTCTGCGCGACGGTCATGACGATGAGGAAGATGGCGGCGGCGAGGGAGAGGAACGCCCATGGGCTCCTGAAGTAGGTGTGGATGAGGTTGGCCCTCCACTTGTTCCAGCTCTTCCTGCAGTACTCGTGCACCTTCTTGTGCACCTCGTCGAGGCTGCTCTCCGGGTCCAGCGTCACGTCCTTGGACAGGCTGTTGAACAGCTTCGCCAGCGCCTTGTCGCTCCCCACCGCGTTCTGGATGATCCCCTTCTCGTGCAGCAGGCTCACGTCCTTGGCCGAGTCGATGATGTTGTCCATGAAGAACACGTACGACGTCACCTCGTTCCCGGCCCCCACGTGCAGCCGCTCGAACGCCATCAGGTTCAGCAGCAGGTACTCCGTCGCGTCGTCCACCACGATCACGGGCAGGCTCAGCACGCCGTGGCTGAACCGGATGTCGCGGAGGCTCGTCGTCCGGCTCTTCTTGAACCGGATGCCGGCCTCGTACAGCTCCATGGCGGACCGGATCGTCTCGCCGCCGCCGGCGAACACCTCTTCCGGGTGCCGCGCGCGGTGACGGAAGCGGGACGTCTCGTGGTGGGCCGGACCCTGCAGGAGGCTCTTGCGGTAGAGGTCGACGACGTGGAGGCCCAGGCCCACGCCCGGGGGCAGGGGCGGTGCATTGGGGGCGCAGAATTTCAGAACGAACCTGTTGATCTGGTCGTCGTTCTGATCAAATCCATAAACAAAAGTTAATCTAAAACCAATAGGCAGTGGTAGCTATTCTAATATCTATATTCGATTCTTGTGAAGAGGTGGTCATAAAAGTAGCTCATTTTGTAGTTTTCTCAAATTTCATTCCTTTTTGGTGTGTTGATCTGCTTTTTTTTGGGGGGGAATTGTTTTCTTAACTTGTCAGTTTAATTTGTGTTGTGTGATTTTTTGTATGAATCAAGAAATCGATGAACGAAATTTTTTATGACTCTGAATTGTATGAAAAAGGGATATCGTAGCTGAGAAGTGGAGTCCTACAAACTCGATTAGACGACTTCCGTACACAGCCGTGTCAGAAGCAGAAATAGGCAGATAACTAAGGTCCCCGGCCGCTAAACCGAAAGGGAAGGCGATGCGGAGGAAAGGGTCGTGGTGTAATTACAGTAACAAAGGGACCATCAATAGCGAACAATCCGATCAAACCGTCAGTTGGCGCAGCCCGACAAATTCCTAGAGGAACGTCAACATGTATACCCTGACCACTAGTAATATATCGTTATATACTCTCTTTTTTTTTTTTTTAACCAAGAAAAGGTTTATGCTACAAGAATGATTAGGTACTAGGCCACAGCAGTTACAAGCCTAGTGCTCATATCTTTTGAAGGAATATTCCTTAACACTAAGGCGAAGTTTGATTCATGTCAAGAAGAACATGAGTCGATATACAAACAGGAATATCTTCATAGACAAATATTCTATTTGAGTGATCATTAAGGAGTGTATCAGATGCTAAATGATGTGCTGCTTGATTTGAGCTTCTGTGAGCATAGGAGAAAGAAATATCATTCGAGTCTCTTTAACTTTCCTTGCATCTTCTATGATGTGTCTGGCTCGCCATTGTGGGCCTAGTACTCGTATCAAAATGATATTCTTCGGTTACAACCTAAGTACTAAAACATCACACACACACACACACACACACACACACACACACACACACATATATACACACACACGTACATTGTATGTATTTTAATTAAAATATCATAAGATCAGCTGTCGTCTTTCTGTCTTTTTCAGGTGACTATTCATGTATGTGTGCTTTCTTTTTACAATGCCAAAAGATTCGAAGTACGAATTTTGTTCTTTTTTAAAATTTTCTATTGAGAATAATAACCTTTAGAACATGGTGAGATAAAATTTTTTATTACCATTGGAACATGAAGAGTCGTATGAAAAAAGAAAACTTCATAGCATGCAAATTTTATTGCTTTGACTTTAAACATAAATGACATGCAAGTCTTTATAAAATACTGGAGGGTATTTTAGGAATTCAAAAGTTTCACCACCTATATATATATAGGAAGCGGAATATATATGGGGGGCGGATCAAGAGTCCAGTCTTCGGAGCCCCGTCAAAGCCTAGCCCTCCTGCACCATCGGATCGGGTGGCTAGCGTTGGGCTCGCGTGCGCCCGCTCGATCCAACGGTCAAGGATGACGAGACTCCACGGATAGAACTCCGGATCCGCATTCCCTCACTTTTGTATTCTCCATGCATCCTCTCTTTCACATCCATTGGATCTTGTTTAAGTCATCTAATCTTAACCGTTCATTTTTTAACGATTAAGATTATGTGACTTAAACAATATATATATATATATATATATATATATATATATATATATATATATATATATATATATATATATATATATATATATATATATATATGAGGAAAATGTACCTAAGGTCGACCTTAGGTAAGTTACCTAAGGTCGACCTCATTTTTCTCACTTTACAACATTTTTTTCTTGAATTTTTTTTATGGGATTCATCTACACCTTATTGATTGGCAACATACCAAATTTCAAGTGATTATAATATTGTTTAGCCCCCTATCTAATCCTTGCAAAATCGACGGTCTAAAACTTTGCTGCTACACCGTCGATTTTGCAAGGGATAGATAGGGGGCTAAACAATATTTTTTTTCCTTGAAATTTGGTATGTTGCCAATCAATAAGGTGTAGATGAATCCCATAAAAAAAATTCAAGAAAAAAATGTTGTAAAGTGAGGAAAATGAGGTCGACCTTAGGTAACTTACCTAAGGTCGACCTTAGGTACATTTTCCTCTCTCTCTCTCTCTCTCTATGTATATATATATATATATATATATATATATATAAATATATATATATATATATATATTTTGGTGAGTGAACACAAATAGACTCATTCTCCTCCTAGCATTGTTCTATCAAGTAGGCTAGGACTGATCCCCAATCAAGTATCCTGATTCTAGACTACATAGTAAGGCTTTCATGCAACTTTCACAGGTTGATGCTCTCTTTTCAAAAATCTAACCTACACAGAGAGAAACCTATAGTGAAGAAAAAAAAAAGGAGGAACAATAATAAGTGATAATATTTACACTACTTACAGGCTCCTTGCCGCTCTCCACAGAAACCAGCCTCTCTAGCACCAGCAGAGGCACCTGGTTCTCAATCATCAGCATGTCCCTCTTTATGTAAGGCACGGTGTAGAGCATCCCGTGCGTGCTGAAGATGGGATCATTGAACGCGTAGTCGCTGGGCCTCCCGGTGCCGATCCTCAGGATCTCCAGCATAAAACATCCGTCCATGATCATCATCTTCAGGAACTCGTCCCTCTCCTTCCTCCACCTGTCCTCAAGGCTCTGGTACGCGTCCTGGAGCTCCTCCACGACCTCCTCCATCGAGGCCACGAAGTCGTCGAACGGCTTGTCGGCCCTCTTGAGGAAGTGGAGCAGGGCCCTGCGCTTGTGCTCCTCCATCGCCTTCAGTTCCGCCTCGCCGTTGTGGTAAGGCCCGAACGAGACGACCTGGGGCTTGTAGGCCTTCTCGTTGAGGTCCTTGATGCAGGCGGGAACCTGGTAGATGGAGCGCTTCCTCCATATGTCAATCTCGGCTGCGGTGTCTATGTCCTTGATCTGGTTTCGGATTTCTACTACCCAGCTCTTCTCTCCGGTAGCCATGACAGGAAAAAATATACCTAGCTAGTGCTTGAATAATACTGCTCTCTCCACATCCATCCTTCTCTTTTATATATGCATCTAAGCTTCATTGGTATGATAAGTAACTTCTTTACAGCAAGGTGATGGGAGGAGAGTGGTCAGACTTTAGCAAAGGAATGTCCTTAGCCAAAGAGAGAAGGGGAGCCTAGAGATTTGCTGGTGAGAGGTTCCTTAGAAGGTAGGATAGGTACATATTCCTGGGGGAGTGGTAAGCTACCAAAAGGGCCAGGAGGCATCAATCAGGGCTCTTGAAAATTCATAAAAGGTGAGAAGCTTCTTTGTTTGCAATTCATGGCACAATCAAATATTTAACATTTACTCAAATCAGACTGCAAAATATCGAGAATCAAACTCTTCTTCCTCCCCACATAAACATATATGTCCATGGAAAGCATAAAAGCAGAATGTAATAGAGGTATACTAATGAACATGAATCCTGGCCGCAAGACATAATATTACAATAATAAAATAATTTTTTTGACTTACCCTCCACTTGATTTACCATATTTCAGTGTGCACCACATAGTTTTGCAAAACTGCACACTAAAATATGGTAACTCAAGTGGGGGGTAAGTCAAAATTTTTCTAATAAAATTTATGCTTATGTGCTCCCACTTTTATTCCGGGATGGCGAGGTTCTGCATCTCTTCGTTCGTTCTCTGGTGTCACGTTCCGATTCCGTAGTCGAAAGTTGTCCCCAAACGTGATGACGTGCGAGCTTGGGTTGCACTCGCACAAGGCAGGATCATAAAGTTATCTGAAATAAATAACAAATAGAGTACGCAGAGAAATTGAACACATGCATAGAAGACAACTTTGCCTTATTGATAATGAACATCGTTTATTTATTTCAAAAAAAAAAAATGAACATCGTTTACAAGACACGATTACATAGGTTGCCACGCTGGCTTACAAACTGATTCAAAACGAACGCTGTTGAAATAGTCGTTCCATACATTACATCACTTTTTACAACCAAAATATTCAGAACATCTGGAATTGTGGAGAGCTGAGTCATTTTCCGTCGGACTAATGCGGGGTCTTCAAAATGTTGATTAAGATTTCGGCACACGAACGAGGCTTCAAAACACACGAGCGTACGCCTTTAGTTAGATTCATGCCCTTCATAGTTCGTAGAACCCGTGGAGAGCGAGAATCAGTATATTGCCGTGTACTTGTGAGTGACTAATTAAAATTGTACACTCTCATTTAGTTCAACAAGTTATGTAAAGCATTCAATATTTTTATTGGTCTTTCTAGCCATTCTAGTAATTTTTTATGTAAACATTAGATAGGTATAATAGAATAAGAGTTTTGCTATGCCTACAACCACATGCTTACAATTTCCTTATAATCGTCACGTGTCGGACTTCGATTGGAGGGGGGGGGGGAGGGGGTGGTATCACGCCCCAATTCCGTAGAGTCATTTTATCTTTTGGAATCGATCGTCCTCGCTTGGGCGTGATGTCGTACAAGTCTGGTATTGCACTTGTACAAGGCAAAGACGTTATTTAATTGATAATCTTCAAATAGAAGTACATCGCAGCGGCAGAAGCAAACAAATTGAAGATAATGAGGACATTCTTTCTTATTGAATAGAACACTTCATTGATTTGTAAAGTAGCAAAACTAAGTAGATAACTTGAAGTCACACAGAGATATGTAGAATAATGTCTTTATTGATAATTGAATAGAGTATAAGGACTTGTAATGGAATACAAAGTTTACAACACATCTCACTTTACATTGATAGACAACTGAACAAATGCCATAAAGCTTACATTTGATACTTTGGATTACAACTACCGACTTGGCTTACAACTCACTAGTACAACTGCTTACAATGTTCCTGTACGGACCCTAATTTTTGGGGATTTTTATTTATTTATTTTATACGATTAGATGATTGTATATTTATTGTATTGTATTTTTATTAATTATGATTATAGATGTACTTTTTTGTGTCTTTGATTCTTGGAGCATAAGACATGCCCATCTCTCGAAACGTCCTTCATGAGTTTTATTGTAGACATGATGACCTTCAATTTGGTATATCATGTTCCATCCAAACTTGTCCCCTAGCATTCTTTTGACGTCGTGCAACTTCGGGTCAAATTTAGGCAATTAGATTATTTACCATAATTCCAGACCTAACTTCCCATGTGAGTTCGGAACTCGATATAGATCAAAACCATTTGATCCAATATATGGTTTTGACCCATTTTGAGTCTACGACACACATGCCAAGGGTATGCCACTCAATCGAGTTTCTATGTGCTATTTATTTGTGAATGCACGAGAGACTCATGGGTTGACTTTTCGAGTTCGATTTGATTAAAAATAAATATTTGGACCCTAACCTAGCCAATCCCATCTGGTAGGAAGTCATGTTAGGTTTCCATGACTGTAGTGCCCCATCCCGTAAAGTCAATCGGAGGAATCGAAACGCCGACGGCGTTGGAACTTAGCCTTGCAACGGCTGCTCGAAGGCTCGCTCGTCCGAGGCGACCCCTCGCACAGGTGGGGTAGTTTCGGTGAACTTGCCTCATCTTAGCCTTCACTTAATAACGCGCTTATTTTCAACTTGCACAAGTAGGCTAATATAAAAGCTACGAACGCACATAGCTAAGGGAATAATCCTAACCCGTCGGAATGTCTTAGAACATGAAAAATGGTCCCACGGTCTTCATAGAAGTCGGCTCAGCGTGCTTTGAAAATGACACTCGGTCCTTGTCCCATGGCTTGGGAGAAGGAAAGTTGGTCTTCGATACAAAACTATAAACTTGCCTAAGTTATAGGCGTCGCCCGCGTAAATGCTCGATAAAGCATGCACGTTTCCGAAATGCAAGGCTTGGCATAGCCTTTGCTCGTCCCTCGGGTTAAGTTGTAGGCTTGAGTAAGTTAAGCAAAAGTTATGCCGGTCGACCTAAGTCATTCCAAGTGCTGTCCCGCTCATTCTGCGGTTGTCAAGTTAAATAGTCCCACGATCCCAAGGCCCGTCATATGAAGTATGACTTGAGCGATAGCGTTGCGTAGAACACGAGTCGGTTTAAGGCACGAGCCACGGTTGGTTCAGTGGAAAGTTAGCCACGGTCTGTTGATACTTAAGGAAACACGTTATGTTCAAGTTAAGTTGGAAGGCTATGCAGTAGCCGTTCCCTGAGTTCAAAGAATGTTAAGTCTAAGCGATGGTTAGTCGCCGAGAGGAAATATGTCGGGACTGTGGTTCAGTCGCCGAGGCAACCCTGGTTTGGGCTCTGCGAATGAAGTATGTAAAGTGGAAAGGGTAAAGTCAAGGAACTAATTGATGATGATGAGACCATACATTTGCGTTAAGTCTAGAAGTTAGCGTAGGCGCGTGGTCATGGACAACTTGTCGACAAGGGCGATGGTTCTTCGGATCGAAAACCTTGGGCCAGGGACCGATCCGGCCTAGAAAGAACAGATTATAGCCGAGCTGGGTATGAAGCAACCGGTAGGTCGGGGACTTGCATCGAGGATCGCAACCGGCGGTGCAAGGGTCCCGAATGCCAGGCTATGTCCAGAATGGCTAGTCAATGCCAGTGACCATTCATATAGATGTGTCGGCACGGGCGGCAATCCGCGTTTGTGTGCCTTTGGATTGAGTTGAGTTGAATGTGTATGCAGTTAGAAGACACAATGTCTGGGCCTAATATTTGGCTACAGCGAAGGCGGCGTGCTTCGGCACGGGATATGGCAACGTGTATTAAGTAAGGCAAAGAGTTTGCATGAGTTAGGCTTGGGTTATTGCAAGTTAAGTCGGGAAGGGCCGTAGGGCAAGTTGTGTGAAGTTACGTTGAGTTGCTGGGCACGACCTTGAAATGTGAGGCACGGCCGTGTTGCACAAAACTAAAGTATATGCAAGACTAAACGAGGAGGCGCTGCCTCAGAGATGTTGAAGCACGAAGTTCATGGCACGACCGAGTCGTTATGTCACAGAGTATGGCACGAAGGATAAGGATGAGTCGGTGCGTTGACAATGCAAGCACGAGAAAGGTCCAGAGGCAAGAAAATTGAGTCTGTCGTGTAGTTGCGTCCCTGATTATGGCCGTAAGGCAAACACGACTTGATAGGTTAACGTTATTGGCACGAGAAGGGTCTAAGGCAAAGTATGAGTTAACATCGTTGTGCAAGCACAGGATGGTCCCCAGACACAAGTTTGCCAAGGCGTCCGTCATAAAATTGATCCTAAGACAAGATTAAAAAGACAATTGATAAGAATGGACTATGTTGCACAAAGTAAAGTAAACGTGTTGGTTTTGTATGGGTGGACGAGGAGCTCATTCCACCAGTACAGTTGAGTACTGACACCCACATAGTTTACATGTGCAGGCACAGGTAGAAGCTCGTGGCACGGAGCTCGCTTGGATGCGTCGAGGCACGGAGTTCCTTGGCGATTCGAAGCACGCGGCCGTATGGATTAAAGACTTATACGGGACATAATGTATGGACATCGTCTTCCGAAGCTTCCGCTGGATCAAGACTTGTAATGGAGAAATGAGAGAGGGCTGAGTGACTTGTAATGTGAGATGAGTGAGCTTGAGAGACTTGTAATCTTGACCTTGTGCCCCCGATGTAACCGTTGTTTCAACATCAATAAAGATCTTCCTTGAATGACTTGTGTTTTGTTTCAATTCCGCTGCTAATATTCAATGTCTCTGCACGGGACTTCTGTGCGACGACCCCGTCGCAGCCGCTGGAATCGGCCGTTATGGAACCCGCCTTGCACGAGCGCAATCTAGGCTCGTGCGGCATCACGCCTTAGCGAGGACGATCGCTCCTACGGGAGCGGGGCGTGACATAATGGTATCAGAGCACGGCTTTATGTCCTTGGACTTCACATCGAATGTCTCAGTTTTGAAAGCTCATCGTTGTTAAAGAAGTGTGCGCTCTCTCTCGAATGTCCCTCGGCATGTCCATACAATAAGTCTAAATATTTTCAAAAGCTCGTACAAGCGTTCAATCGAATGCATCGATAGGCGACGGCCTTTGTGCCGAACGGTGTCAACTTGTCTTGAATGAAAACACATGCTAATGTTAGCAAAGTTGCGTGCGTGCCTAACTAGTCCCGCGTTGACCCTAGCAATTGAGCGTGCAAACTCGAATATAGTCCGTACGGGATAGCCATGCGCACGGCCTTTTGGCTAAGTTGCGTCGCGTGTCGCGCACCTCGACCTTTTGGTGCAAATGAATTAAGAGCGATATCAAGTACCGCTCGGTTGAAAACGAGCTACACTTAGAGTGTCTAACGATAGGAACACTATCGAGTTAACGCTTAGGCATACACGGAGGATTAACTTGGATTTCGAAGAAATAGTGCGAACAACTTAGTACGTCGATACGACGTAAGCGATTACGCTAGAGATTCGTCGAACGAATCCGAAGGATGTTTTAGCGAATAATGCGAACGTGATTGTAGGCTAGAGCGGATGGCTCGAATCCGAGTGGTGTATGGATTTTCTTGGAAATTACTCGAGCAAATATTGAGGATTTCGAGTATGTCGACGAGGCGATGCGATCGCGCAAAGCCATAGAACGCGTCACGCTTAGTTGGTCGTGACTTCGAATGTCCCAAACGAGCATCTCGTTCGGACAACTTGAGAATAGGCAACGCGTGTTAGAAAATGATTCGGAACGATAAATAAAAATGAATGGTCGTGATCGAGGAAACTTAGAGGATCGCGCGTACGATATCGGATTGATGCAAATGAAATGTGACTTGAGTTTTGAATAATGATCTTGAAATGAGCTTGAGGAAGAGCGACTAATCTTGATCTTGAATATCGAGGAATGGTGGAATATCCAACTCGGACGACAGCATCAACGCACGACTCGAAATTGGTTACAAAAGAAGATCGTCAGGTTACGCATATCGTTGATGGTATTGAGGCGTATCAAAGATCGATATGCGATAACTCGGGGGTACTCTGACTCGACAAATGACGATCGTGCAAATATCATTGTTCCGATGGATGCTATACTCGGGATATTGAAATGTGTCGAGGAAAAGAGAAACTTGGCTCGAGGATTTTCTGGTTGAACGAATGACAAACGGACTATCAAAATTGAAATCTTGACTTGGATGGAAATGAAATGGTTGGATTTGCTTCGTCGATAACCACAACTTCGACATTCTTGTCTTATTCGAGCGCAACCCCAGCCTCGCACATGCGTCACGCTGATTTGAGATGATCACTCCGCGTGAGCGCTGGTATGGTGATTCATACAGCGGGGGTGATTGACCTAGCTTGGTGTGACAATTTGTGTGCTTCGATTTGTGGTTTGACGCGATGGTGACTCGAGAATGGATTTGTGTGCTTGAAGAATTGAACTTGAGGATTGAGTAGGTCCAATCCGCGTATCGAAAATAAGTTAGTCTAAACTCAAACAAGAGTTACGCCCCGATGAGGATGATTATTCCGCGGGTGCGTTGCATGGTGATTCATGAACCACCGTGGATAATCGGACTCGCGTGAGATTGGGGCACAACGTATTGTCGAGCTAGATGACCTCGTGATCGAATGCACAAATTGGTTAGAGTTGGTGATTTGGATAGAATCGAATATGGACAACGCATGCATTGATGCGAATAGGAGATCGTGCTCGATGTTTAGAAATCTGAGTGACGCGAGCTTGGGTAGAAAATTCTGTATTACCGAACCTAGTTTGACCCTAGGATTCGGGTCAGTGTTGGCATTATTGTTGGGGAACTATGATTCCAATCCTGACATTGACTTAGCCTCGCAAAGATTGGCCTAGCGGTTAGGCGAGACGCCCTGTTTCATGAGTTATCAATCGAGGATTGATCTTGAGGATTGGCATGGATGGATAGTGTGAATCACGAATATAGGAAAACTCCTCACGAGATTCGGCTGACATGCATATATTTCAGGGACGCCTGAGTATGTGCACGATGCGACTCGAGTGAGAATGACGAATTCTCTATCATGCGGCTTGGCTGAATGCATGTATTTTGGGGACGCCTAGAATGCGTGCACGATCCAGCCAAGTGATACGTTGAATAGAAATAAGACTTGGGGAATGGAAGAGTGTCGAGAATTCAAAATCGTGTGGAAGGAAAGAATGATAATAGTGCAAGCGTGGCTCGAACTCAAGAAAACGCTTAGGCGTATCTCGCTCGACTGTCATAGTCCCGTGTCTCGGCTCGATTAAGTCTTGGCCATAGAAATGGTAGGATGGCTTGCCTTCAGGAAAGTCTCGAGGACGAGACTTGTTCTGAGTGGTGTATGATGTAGTGCCCCATCCCGCAAAGTCAATCGGAGGAATCGAAACGCCGACGGCGTTGGAACTTAGCCTTGCAACGGCTGCTCGAAGGCTCGCTCGTCCGAGGCGACCCCTCGCACAGGTGGGGTAGTTTTGGTAAACTTGCCTCATCTTAGCCTTCACTTAATAACGTGCATGTTTTCAACTTGCACAAGTAGGCTAATATAAAAGCTACGAACGCACATAGCTAAGGGAATAATCCTGACCCGTCGGAATATCTTAGAACATGGAAAATGGTCCCACGGTCTTCATAGAAGTCGGCTCAGCGTGCTTTAAAAATGACACTCGGTCCTTGTCCCATGGCTTGGGAGAAGAAAAGTTGGTCTTCGACACAAAACTATAAACTTGCCTAAGTCATAGGCGTCGCCCGCGTAAATGCTCGATAAAGCATGCACGTTTTCGAAATGCAAGGCTTGGCATAGCCTTTGCTCGTCCCTCGGGTTAAGTTGTAGGCTTGAGTAAGTTAGGCAAAAGTTATGCCAGTCGACCTAAGTCATTCCAAGTGCTGTCCTGCTCATTCTACGATTGTCAAGTTAAATAGTCCCACGATCCCAAGGCCCGTCATATGAAGTATGACTTGGGCGATAGCGTTGCGTAGAACACGAATCGGTTTAAGGTACGAGCCACGGTTGGTTCAGTGGAAAGTTAGCCACGGTCTGTTGATACTTAAGAAAACACGTTATGTTCAAGTTAAGTTGGAAGGCTATGCAGTAGCCGTTCCCTGAGTTCAAAGAATGTTAAGTCTAAGCGATGGTTAGTCGCCGAGAGAAAATATATCGAGACTGTGGTTCAGTCGCCGAGGCAACCCTGGTTTGAGCTCTGCGAATAAAGTATGTAAAGTGGAAAGGGTAAAGTCAAGGAACTAATTGATGATGATGAGACCATGCATTTACGTTAAGTCTAGAAGTTAGCGTAGGCGCGTGGTCATGGACAACTTGTCAACAAGGGCGATGGTTCTTCGGATTGAAAACCTTGGGCCAGGGACCGATCCGGCCTAGGAAGAACAGATTATAGCCGAGCTGGGTATGAAGCAACCGGTAGGTCGAAGACTTGCATCGAGGATCGCAACCGGCGGTGCAAGGGTCCCGAATGCCAGGCTATGTCCAGAATGGCTAGTCAATGCCAGTGACCATTCATATAGATGTGTCGGCACGGGCGGCAATCCGCGTGTGTGTGCCTTTGGATTGAGTTGAGTTGAATGTGTATGCAGTTAGAAGACACAATGTCTGGGCCTAATGTTTGGCTACAGCGAAGGCGGCGTGCTTCGGCACGGGATATGGCAACGTGTATTAAGTAAGGCAAAGAGTTTGCATGAGTTAGGCTTGAGTTGTTGCGAGTTAAGTCGAGAAGGGCCGTAGGGCAAGTTGTGTGAAGTTACGTTGAGTTGCTGGGCACGACCTCGAAATGTGAGGCACGGCCGTGTTGCACAAAACTAAAGTATAGGCAAGACTAAACGAAGAGGCGCTGCCTCAGAGATGTTGAAGCACGAAGTTCACGACACGATCGATTCGTTATGTCACAGAGTATGGCATGAAGGATAAGGATGAGTCGGTGCGTTGACAATGCAAGCACGAGAAAGGTCCAGAGGCAAGAAAATGGAGTCTGTCGTGTAGTTGCGTCCCTGATTATGGCCGTAAGTGTCACGCCCCGATTCGAGAATCGTTCGCCTCCGCTTAGATTCACGCCGAATCGTTCGTCCTCGCTAAGGCGTGATGCCGTACAAGTCTGGAATTGCACTTGTACAAGGCGTGCTCGTGTTTCTTTTATAAAAGAGACATTTTGAATAGAGATTCGCAGCGGATGATAAAGAAGTTTTGGCAACATAGATACGATCTGAAATAAGTTCTTTATTGATATCTTTGAAATTACATTGCATAAACATAAGGCTCTTAAACAGCCGAGATGGAAGGCCAAACTTGGCTACAACTTGCAGAAATATTGAAATAAGATACAACTTGTTCCATACATCATATCCCTTTATTAATAATGCGACAATAACCACCTTCAGCAAAATGCCTTCTTCTTCAAGTGGAAACTTCAAGATGTACGAAGCTTCTAAAGAGTCGGACAGCAAGCCTTCAGCGTCTATGATTATCCACTAGGTTCCCGGCACCTGTGGAGACGAGGGTCAGTACATTGCCACATATGTACTGGTGAGCGGCCGTAACCAATCTCACCATAAATCAACAGTAGTAAAATTACATGAATGTTCACTATTGATTTGTATTCTTTCTATCTTGCCTTAGGGTCCATTAATAATTCATATATTTGATGAGAAATATAAGGAGCATACAGTGATGTTAGAAACATAAGCAATTCATGTTGATCTAACATAAGCAGTTCATATTGATCACCAATTTGGTGAATCTTACCCCCGGTCGATAGCCATCCCTGTACATATTTATGAATACCACTTACTCTGCCTGCATAAGACAATGTTAGCTATGCCACCTGTCTATATGAAGGTCACTGACTACACGCTATCTGGGACATCTTGGTCGGACGGCTCCCCTTCAACGGTGGGTGGCTAGCCCATCCGGAAGGTTCCCGAAAGACCGTGCTACTACTTCAGCACTGTGCTACTACTTCAGCACGGTGTTCCTCCTAGGCCGAATCGGTTCCGTGGCCTCGGAGTACCGTTCGAGAAACTACCTTGTATACAAGTTGTCCATGACCATGCATGCAATGAAACTTAACTAATAAGGGACATGACATGCATGATAATAGCATCTTCCACACATAGTCGTAGTTCTCATTTTATCTTGCCATTTTCCCATCTTTCCAACTTGCCATCTTACCATCTTACTTTTGAGCCATAGGCTCGTATATTCGTTCATCCAACCAAGGGACTATTCATGTTTAACTCATTCTTTCGAACCGAAGTCCGATATACTTACCGTCCAATACTTGGGTCTTTGCATCACCTGTTAAACAATTCATATAGCATACGAGCATCATTCGATTTACAACATAAGCCTAGCCATGTGATAATTTATCTTTTATTATCTTTCCCGTATTATTACTAGGCATCTTTTATTAAGCACCGAACGCAATAACAAGTCTACCATTGTTATGCGCGAAGATCAAGGATCGTCGAAGGATCAAAGCCACACACTTGTTGGTGAATTGCCGAGAGAAAGAGGTCTTCCACGCAACGTCACCCGAAGTTCACCGCGTTAGCACCTGCATTGGCACCAACGTCTGGTCAGCATACTTCTTCTCTTTCTCTCAGTTATTTGATATGAAATGCGTAGACGGTGAAAGTAAATCCATGAAAACATTCATCAAAAACAATCACGAAAACGCACACAAAAGCCAACAGCAAAAGTGACATCGAAAACCAGCAGGGCAACGGTCTTGGGGCAAGCTTATATAGAACTCTTCCCCCAAGACGTGCGCCACTGCATCTTGGGCATCATTTCAAAAGAGTCCAATCCATAACGAGGAAAGGATCTCAATTTATTATCCCGCGATCCTGGTAAAGTTTCCCCAATTCTCATCCGACTCGGCCATTCGGCCGCTAGCCCGTACCGTGCTCCGCAACGGATTCAGGGCATTACATATTAATACACTAACAAAAAGTTTTGTCCTCGAAACTTAAACACAAACCCACCTAGGTCAAACAATAAAAGAAACTTTTCCTTCACTTCTGTCTCAAGTTCCCATGTCGACTCTTCGACGGAATGATTTCGCCAAAGCACTCGAACCAAAGAAACAACTCGGTTCTGCAAGATTTTATCTTTTCTATCCAAGATCTGCACGGGTTCCTCCACATAAGACAAGTCAGCTTTTAGCCCTAACGGACCGAAGTCTACCACGTGGCTTGGATCGTGTACATACTTCCGTAGTTGGGAAACATAGAAGATATCGTACACTCCATCCAATGTCGGTGGCAACGCGATTAGATAGGCGACAGGGCCGACTCGCTTAAGAATTTCAAACGGGCCAACAAATCTTGGACTAAGCTTCCCCTTCGCACCGAATCGCATAACTCCGCGCATCGGTGACACCTTCAGAAATATGTGATCGCCCACCATAAATTCCAATGGTCGTCGATGAGTATCCGCATAACTCTTCTGCCGACTTTGTGCCACACGTAACTTCTCCCGAATCATGCGGACCTTCTCGACGGCCTGTTCCACCATCTCCGGACCAAGTACCTGTCGTTCACCGACTTCATCCCAACAAATCGGAGACCGACACCTTCGCCCGTACAATGCTTCATACGGAGCCATTTGTATACTTGACTGGTAACTGTTGTTGTAGGCAAATTCTGCTAGCGGCAAGTGAGTATCCCAACTAGTTTTCAGATCAATAGCACAAAGCCGTAGCATGTCTTCAAGTATCTGATTCACCCTCTCGGTCTGGCCATCGGTTTGAGGATGGTATGCAGAACTAAATTTCAATTGTGTTCCCATGGCAGCATGTAAACTGACCCAGAAATGCGATACAAATCGCCCATCCCGATCCGACACTATTGATACTGGCACTCCATGCAGTCGGACGATTTCATCCACGTATAGCTGAGCCAACCGGTCGACGCTCCATGTGGTTTTCATTGCGAGAAAATGTACAGATTTGGTTAATCGATCAACGATGACCCAAATTGCATCATTCTCCCGCTGCGTCTTCGGCAAGCCAACTATAAAATCCATGGTTATATGATCCCATTTCCATTCTGGGATCGCGAGGTTCTGCATCTCCCCGTCGGGCCTCTGGTGTTCCACTTTGACTCGTTGACACGCTAAGCATCACGAGACAAAGAGGACCACATCTCGTTTCATGCCGTGCCACCAGAAGGTCGTACGCAAATCTTTATATATTTTTGTACTTCTCGGATGTAAGGAATACTTGGCGTAATGGGCCTCCGTCAAGATTTCCTTCCGGAGTTTTTCATCCTTCGGGACACATAGCCTTCCCTTGAGTCGCAATGATCCGTCCTCGTGCCTGGTGAAGTCGCTGGCTTCACCCTTTTCTACTATTCTGCCAATCTTAATCAAGAACTCATCTGTCCTCTGTGCCGTCTTTATCTTTTCTAACAAACTCGGCTCAAGTTGAAGTTGAGCCAATTGTGCATTTCGGCCACGACTCTGGAGCTCAATTCCCATACTTTCTAATTCCTCTAGTATTCGTTTGTCAACACTGAGTGATCCCACAAAGTTTTGACTCAACGCGTCCGCCACCACATTGTCTTTTCCTGGGGTGTACGCGATCGTCAAGTCATAATCTTTTATAAGCTCCAACCAACGTCTTTGCCGCAAATTTAAATCCTTTTGAGTGAAAATGTACTTCAGGCTCTTATGGTCGGTGAAGATCTCACAAGCTACTCCATACAAGTAGTGCCTCCACAATTTCAATGCAAACACTATCGCTGCCAATTCCAAATCATGTGTTGGATAATTTTTCTCGTGTGGCTTAAGCTGTCTTAAGGCATAAGATATCACTTTCCCTCTCTGAGTCAACACACATCCCAAACCCAATCCGGACGCATCGCTGTATATCTGGAATCCCTCGACGCCGTCTGGAAGTGTAAGGATTGGAGCTGATACGAGACGTTGCTTCAGATTTTGAAAGCAAGCCTCGCACTCATCAGTCCAATCGAATGCAACTCCCTTCTGGGTTAGTCGAGTTAGAGGCGCTGCCACTTTTGAAAAATCCTTGACAAACTTCCTGTAGTAGCCTGCCAAGCCGAGGAAACTTCGGATCTCGCTCGCCGACGTGGGTTGCTTCCAATCCACTACGGCTTCAATTTTCTTTGGGTCAACGGACACACCTTCCGCCGAGATAACGTGCCCTAGGAACGACACGCTACTCATCCAAAACTCACATTTGCTCAGCTTGGCATAAAGCTGATTGTCCCGTAGAGTCTGTAACACTGTCCTCAAATGTCCTGCATGGTCTTCTCTGTTCTTCGAGTAGATTAGGATGTCGTCGATGAACACGACCGCAAATTTATCCAAAAAGGACTGGAAGACTCTGTTCATCATATCCATGAAAGCGGCAGGAGCGTTGGTCAGTCCGAAGGACATGACCAAGAATTCATAGTGTCCGTATCTGGTTCGAAATGCGGACTTAGAAATGTCATCTGGTTTGATCTTTAACTGATGGTAGCCTGAGCGAAGATCAATCTTTGAAAATATAGACACCCCTTGCAACTGATCGAAGAGGTCGTCTATTCGAGGCAACGGGTACTGGTTCCGAATTGTAACTTTATTTAGCTCGCGGTAGTCGATGCACAGCCGCATTGATCCATCTTTCTTCTTCACAAATAGCACCGGAGCACCCCATGGTGAAACACTGGGTCTGATGTATCCCTTGTCTAATAATTCCTGTAGCTGTACTTTGAGTTCCTTCAATTCAGCAGGCGCCATTCTGTATGGTGCCCTTGAGATCGGACGAGCATCTGGAAATGTATCGATAGTGAATTCAATCTCTCGGTCTGGAGGCATTCCGGGTATCTCGTCAGGAAATACATCAGGAAATTCTGCCATGACTTCAGTGTTAGCTGAGTCTGTACCATTCTTGCGTGTGTCTCGAACAGAAGCAAGGTACCCTTCGCAGCCAGAATGAAGCAATCGCCGGGCCGTAGTAGCTGAAATCACCATCGAAGCCTTCGCCGACGAACTGGCCGAGTAAGAGAATTCTGTTCCCCCAGGTAGGCGAAACATAACTCGCTTCTTCGTACAGTCAATCGTCGCACAACATGCACTTAACCAATCCATTCCCAAAATGATATCGAAATCTTTCATATCAAGCTCGACTACATCTAATGGTAGCTTTTTCTTCCCGATACATATGTAACCATCCCTACACATCATGTTAGTAGGCATCTCCACTCCTGATGGAGTACTAACACTAAGATATACATCCAACATTGTCATTTTTATTTCATGTTCCTTAACATAGTCTTTAGATATAAAACTATGTAAAGCACCAGAATTAAATAAAGTACGTGCAGGAATGCCATTAAATAACAATATACCTGTCACGACAGTATCTGATGCAAATGATGCTTCCTCCTGAGTCAATGCAAAGACTCGGCCCTGGGCACCGGGCCTCTGATTCTGTTGTGGCTGAGGAGGTCGTGGTGCCTGTCCACGATTCTGTTGGTACTGTTGGTGATGCTGCTGCCTTGGAGGGTTCTGGTGGCCCCTCCCTGGACAGTCTCTGAATCCGTGGCTCATGCGACCACATTTGAAGCATCCACCCTCTAGCACCTGACATTCGTTAGCGAAGTGCCCTTTGTTGCGGCACTTGTTGCAGAATGGTCCACCCTGGTTGGGTCGTTGAAAGCCACCGTAGTTCTGACGCTTAGGCGCCTCATATCTGCCCCCGTTGTTCGGTCTCTTGTTATGCAGATTCTGTACCGACGCTTGTACTGGCGCCGTCGCAGGATAGTGTGGGTCCAATTCCTTCGCGTGCTCGTAAGACTCCTGAAAAGTCTTATATTTCTGAACCACAACTTGAGCCTTCAGAGCAGGCCTCAAGCCCTGCTCAAACCGACGAGCCTTAGATGCTTCGTCAGTAAACTTCGTGATCGCATACTGAGACAGTCTAGAAAACTCTGCCTCATACTCCTTCACCGTCATGTTCCCCTGTTCGAGCTTCTGGAACTCTAATTCCTTAGCTCGCTGCTCAGTCGAAGAGAAGTACTGAGCCAGAAATGCCTCGCGGAACATCAGCCAAGTGATTTTCGTTGTTCCATTCACTCCCGCTAGAATTCTTTTCTGACTTTGCCACCAGTAGTGTGCGTTGGAAACCAGCAGTAGTTTCACACACGAGACCCTCTTGGATCCAACAATACCCAAAGCTTCTAGGTGATCTTCCACTTCAACTAGCCAATCCATAGCAATGGTGGCTTCTTCTGTCCCTTTGAATTCTTTGTTACAGATCTTCTTAAACTTTGTAATGTCGGCCACAGCAGTGGTTTTCTTAGCTGCCGGGGGTTCCTCTGCCTCCACCAGTTCGCTCTCTCGTGAGACTGGAGTGCCTTGAGCCCCATTGTTCACCACTGATCGGACCAACTGTTGCAGGGTATCTAGCTGCTTTTGTTGGGCCTCGAATTGCTTCGCGTTCTGCCTCTGCTGGCTCTCCATCATAGCCAGCATCCTCTCCATAGGGTCGGTTGAGGCTACCACCCTTGAGCTACTCGCGTTGTTTGTCGCACCCGTCTTTGTCATCTCTGCAAAACAGAGGAGCTTGTTAGTCTCATAATATATTTATGGACTTATTGTATGGAACATCTCATTTCGGGACATTTAAAACCAAAGTTGTTCGAGAAGCAATAAAGCTTGTGTCATTTTTGAAATCTTTAAAACCAAGAAATTCCCAAGGATGTAAAGCCGTGCTTTGATACCAAACTGTCACGCCCCGATTCGGGAATCGTTCGCCTCCGCTTAGATTCACGCCGAATCGTTCGTCCTCGCTAAGGCGTGATGCCGTACAAGTCTGGAATTGCACTTGTACAAGGCGTGCTCGTGTTCCTTTTATAAAAGAGATATTTTGAATAGAGATTCGCAGCGGATGATAAAGAAGTTTTGGCAACACAGATACGATCTGAAATAAGTTCTTTATTGATATCTTTGAAATTACATTGCATAAACATAAGGCTCTCAAACAGCCGAGATGGAAGGCCAAACTTGGCTACAACTTACAGAAATATTGAAATGAGATACAACTTGTTCCATACATCATATCTCTTTATTAATAATGCGACAATAACCACCTTCAGCAAAATGCCTTCTTCTTCAAGTGGAAACTTCAAGATGTATGAAACTTCTAAAGAGTCGGACAGCAAGCCTTCAGCGACTATGATTATCCACTAGGTTCCCGGCACCTGTGGAGACGAGGGTCAGTATATTGCCACATATGTACTGGTGAGCGGCCGTAACCAATCTCACCATAAATCAACAGTAGTAAAATTACATGAATGTTCACTATTGATTTGTATTCTTTCTATCTTGCCTTAGGGTCCATTAACAATTCATATATTTGATGAGAAATATAAGGAGCATACAGTGATGTTAGAAACATAAGCAATTCATGTTGATCTAACATAAGCAGTTCATATTGATCACCAATTTGGTGAATCTTACCCACGGTCGATAGCCATCCCTGTACATATTTATGAATACCACTTACTCTGCCTGCATAAGACAATGTTAGCTATGCGACCTGTCTATATGAAGGTCACGGACTACACGCCATCTGGGACATCTTGGTCGGACGGCTCCCCTTCATCGGTGGGTAGCTAGCCCATCCGGAAGGTTCCCGAAAGACCGTGCTACTACTTCAGCACTGTGCTACTACTTCAGCACGGTGTTCCTCCTAGGCCGAATCGGTTCCGTGGCCTCGGAGTACCGTTCGAGGAACTACCTTGTATACAAGTTGTCCATGACCATGCATGCAATGAAACTTAACTAATAAGGGACATGACATGCATGATAATAGCATCTTCCACACATAGTCGTAGTTCTCATTTTATCTTGCCATTTTCCTATCTTTCCAACTTACCATCTTACCATCTTACTTTTGAGCCATAGGCTCGCATATTCGTTCATCCAACCAAGGGACTATTCATGTTTAACTCATTCTTTCGAACCGAA
Source organism: Iris pallida (assembly GCA_029216955.1). Lineage (NCBI taxonomy): Eukaryota > Viridiplantae > Streptophyta > Magnoliopsida > Asparagales > Iridaceae > Iris > Iris pallida. The sequence goes on along the minus strand of JANAVB010033238.1, from coordinate 47,131 downwards.
GTCCGATATACTTACCGCCCAATACTTGGGTCTTTGCATCACCTGTTAAACAATTCATATAGCATACGAGCATCATTCGATTTACAACATAAGCCTAGCCATGTGATAATTTATCTTTTATTATCTTTCCCGTATTATTACTAGGCATCTTTTATTAAGCACCGAACGCAATAACAAGTCTACCATTGTTATGCGCGAAGATCAAGGATCGTCGAAGGATCAAAGCCACTCACTTGTTGGTGAATTGCCGAGAGAAAGAGGTCTTCCACGCAACGTCACCCGAGGTTCACCGCATTAGCACCTGCATTGGCACCAACGTCTGGTCAGCATACTTCTTCTCTTTCTCTCAGTTATTCGATATGAAATGCGTAGACGGTGAAAGTAAATCCATGAAAACATTCATCGAAAACAATCACGAAAATGCACACAAAAGCCAACAGCAAAAGCGACATCGAAAACCAGCAGGGCAACGGTCTCGGGGCAAGCGACTCTTATATAGAACTCTTCCCCCAAGACGCGCGCCACTGCATCTTGGACATCATTTCAAAAGAGTCCAATCCATAACGAGGAAAGGATCTTAATTTATTATCCTGCGATCCTGGTAAAGTTTCCCCAATTCTCATCCGACTCGGCCATTCGGCCGCTAGCCCGCACCGTGCTCCGCAACGGATTCAGGGCATTACAGTAAGGCAAACACGACTTGATAGGTTAACGTTATTGGCACGAGAAGGGTCTAAGGCAAAGTATGAGTTAACATCGTTGTGCAAGCACGGGATGGTCCCCAGACACAAGTTTGCCAAGGCGTCCGTCATAAAATTGATCCTAAGACAAGATTAGAAAGACAATTGATAAAAATGGACTATGTTGCACAAAGTAAAGTAAACGTGTTGGTTTTGTATGGGTGGACGAGGAGCTCATTCCACCAGTACAGTTGAGTACTGACATCCACATAGTTTACATGTACAGGCACAGGTAGAAGCTCGTGGCACGGAGCTCGCTTGGATGCGTCGAGGCACGAAGTTCCTTGGCGATTCGAAGCACGCGGCCGTATGGATTAAAGACTTATACGGGACATAATGTATGGACATCGTCTTCCGAAGCTTCCGCTGGATCAAGACTTGTAATGGAGAAATGAGAGAGAGCTGAGTGACTTGTAATGTGAGATGAGTGAGCTTGAGAGACTTGTAATCTTGGCCTTGTGTCCCCGATGTAACCGTTGTTTCAACATCAATAAAGATCTTCCTTGAATGACTTGTGTTTTGTTTCAATTCTGCTGCTAATATTCAATGTCTCTGTACGGGACTTCTGTGCGACGACCCCGTCGCAGCCGCTGGAATCGGACGTTATGGAACCCGCCTTGCACGAGTGTAATCTAGGCTCGTGCGGCATCACGCCTTAGCGAGGACGATCGCTCCTACGGGAGCGGGGCGTGACAATGACTTAGTAGGATTATTATGGATTTATTTTGGGATGTTATACAGTAAATAGTTTTAAATACAATTTTGTATATATATGATTATATTTATAATAGCCTAATACTATATATATATATATAGGCCTAGTCATGGTTAAATTTTGAGATGCATGTTGACTAAGAATTTTGGCACGGGGAGCATAGTTGTGTGCTTTGACTAGTGTTTTAGTCATGATAGGGAAGACCGAGCCATATGTGTGTTCTAACTAGAAAAACCAGTCAAAGTTGTGACTTGACCTCTATAAATGATTTAATTAGTTGTTTATTAAGAATATGACTCTTAGGAGACCCGCTGTTACCAATTTATCCCGAACTTGACCCGAACCCAACCTAAATCTATGTAGTCATATAGTACGTCTGAGGACGTCCATGTAGATGTATGTTGTGTTGGTATTTTATTTTAGTGATTTAGGAGGCAATTGTAGAAATTATTATTATATATCTATATATTATATTATAAATGTTCTTGCTATTACGTTACTACTTTATTTGTTAATATGATAACTAATTTCCTTTAATTATCCTTATGGATTTTTGTGTGGATTTCGAATATATATATATATATATATATATATATATATATATATATATATATATATATATATATATATATATATATATATGCAAATGACCTCTAGCCTAGTGGTTAAGAGAGATGCATGCGGCCCAAGTGGTCGGGAGTTCGAGCCTCAGTGGAGGCGAGTTCGCCATAAGTACCCATTGCTTCAAAAAAAATATATATATATATATATATATATTTATACTTGTGTGTTTACCTATTAAATAAGGTTTAGGAATAATAAATTACTATTTACAAATATTTGATATTTATTGCTAATAGAAATAAATATTAATTGCATGTACATAATTATTTTTCTTATGAATAAGCCCTATACTAAGAATAGTATTATTAAGATTTTTTGTGGATATATATATTTATATATATATATATATATATTTAATATATATATATATATATATATATATATATATATATATATATATATATATATATATATATATATATATATATATATATATATATATATATAGGTACATGTATAGATAAATAGATATAGAAACATAAATATATATAAAATAGATTTAGATAAGGAAAAAATATATAATCAATATCTCGCGAGATAACGAATATCTCGCGAGATATTGAGTAATATATTCACCCGACCCCTTGTCACGCCCCGCTCCCGTAGGAGCGATCGTCCTCGCTAAGGCGTGATGTCGCACGAGCCAAAATTGCGCTCGTGCAAGGCAGTTTCATAACGGCCGATTACATCGGCGGCGACGGGGTCGTCGCACAGAAGTCCCAAGCAGATACATTGAAACATGCAGCAAAAATTAGAACAAAAATACATGAACACAAGTCATTCAAAAGAAGCTCTTTATTGATATTGAATACACGATTACATTTGTTGGCGCAAGGCCAAATTACAAATTCTCTTATGCTCACTTTTTTTTCATTTTACAAGTCACTCTGCTCTCTCTCATCTCTCGATACAAATGCTTGAACCAGCGGAAGCTTCGGAAGGCGATGTCCATACATTATGTCCTGTATAAGTCTTCGGTTCCATGCGGCCGCACGCTTCAAATCGCCAAGGAACTCCGTACCTCGACGCATCCAAGCGAGCTCCGCGCCACGAGCTTCTACCTGTGCCTGCACATGAACACTGTGTGGGTGTCAGTACTCAACTGTACTGGTGGAGTGAGCTCCTCGCCCACCCATACAAAACCTACACGTTCATTTACTTTGTACAGCTTAAAACCCTTTCTATTGTCTTTCTAGTCTTGCCTTAGGATCAGTTTTAAGACTACGGACGCCTTGGCATATTTGTGTATGAGGACCATCCCGTGCTTGTATCACAACGTTAACTCATACTTTACCTCTAGACCCCATTTTCGTGCCAACAACGTTAACCTATCAAGTCGTGCTTGCCTTTCGGCTAAAAATCAGAGACGCAACTATGCGATGAGGCTTCATTTCCGTATGACCGTGCCACAAATCCTTGCTGAGGCTGTGCCTCGCAATTCAGTAAGACTTAACCATTTCGCCGCCTCGCGGCCCTTGCTACTTTGATCACCAACTGACCCAATCGAGACTTGTGAACTTAATGTCGCTCAACCAACTTGCCTTACGGCGATTCCTGACTTAAACCCGCGACGACTAAATCAAACTTGTGCAACTCTATGCCAACATCTTAAGACTTGACGCCACGACTCGTGCCGAAGTACGACGCCTACGTTGAAACCAAATCTTAGGCCCAACGTTGTGCTTTGACTTGTACACACACCTTCAACTCGACTTCTTAATATAGCACACTAAATACTCGACTAAATCCAAAGGCACACTCGCGGTTTGCCGCCATCATGCCGACATCTATATGAACTTGGTCACTAGCACGACGCCTATCTTGGACCTCTATTGGATATTAGGGTACGTTCATCAAACGAGGTGCGATCTCGCCGAATTTCCCCTAATAGCCGTCCTATGGCGCACCCCTTGGGTCAGGTCGCACACCATCCAAGGGTCCCGTAGGCCCGTGGTTCCTCCTTGGCCAGATCGGTCCCGTGGCCGCGGCAACCGTCTGAGGAACAAATCTCAAATCCTTGTGCACCGGTACACAAGTTGTCCAATGACCATGCAGACTCGACCCACTTCTTCATTTTTAGGACCGTTTGGTTTCCTTTACTTTCCTTGTTTTACTATCTTTTGAGTTCCACATTCAAGACTTCATCATTTGAGACCCCTCGACGACCCACGGTCGCGAGCATTCTTTCCATGTTACCGTATCATTTCATTCAACTCAGTAATGCCTATTCGATAGTCTTTTCTTCAAAAACTCATTAAGTCGACCGTGGTTCATGCCTTAACGCTAAGTCCGAGCATTGTGCCTCAAACCGACTTATGTTCTATGCGACGCTATCGCCCAAGTCATACCTCATATGACGGGCCTTGGGATCATGGGACTATTTAACTTGACAACCGCAGAAAGGACGGGACAGCACTTGGAATAACTTAGGTCGACCGACATAACTTTGCCTAACTCACTCAAGCCTACAACTTAACCCGAGGGACGAGCAAAGGCTATGCCAAGCCTTGCATTTCGGAAACGTGTATACTTTATCGAGCATTTACGCGGACGACGCCTATGACTTAGGCAAGTTTATAGTTTTGTGTCGAAGACCAACTTTCCTTCTTCCAAGTCACGGGACAAAGGACCGAGTGTCATTTTCAAAGCACGTCGTGCACCAACTCTAGGCCGACCGTGGGACGTTTTCCATGTTCTAACTCATTTCGACCCGTCGGGATTATTTCCTTAGCTATGTGGATTCGTCTCTTTTATTATTAAGCCTACTTGTGCAAGTTGAAAATACGATTTATTATGTGAAGGCAAAGATGAGGCAAGTTCACCGAAACTACCCCACCTGAGCGAGCGGTCGTCTTGACCGAGCGAGCCTTCGAGCAGCCGTTGCAAGGCTAAGTTCCAACGCCGTCGGCGTTTCGATTCCTCCGATTGACTTTGCGGGACGGGGCACTACAATATACACCACTCAGAACAAGTCTCGTCCTCGAGACTTTCCTGGTGGCAGCCATCCTACCATTTCTATGGCCAAGACTAAATCGAGCATACTCCGTCTATGCGTTTCCTCAATTCCGAGCCACGCTCGTACCACAATCAGTCTTTCCTTTCACACGATTCCAAGATCTCGGCACTCTCCCCTTTCAAGTCTTGCTTGAACTTATTGTATCACTTGGCCGGATCATGCACGCATTCCAAGCGTCCCCAAAATACATGCATTCAGCCAAGCCGTATGATAGAGAATTTGTCATTCTCACTCGAGTTGCATCGTGCACATACCCAGGCATCCCTAAAATATATGCATGTCAGCCGAATCTCGTGAGCAGGGTTTCCTACATTCGTGATTCAAACTATCCATTCATACCAATCCTCAAGATCAATCCTTCGATTGATAACTCTTGCAACAAGGGCATTTCGCCTAACCGCTAGGCCAATCTTTACGAGGCTAAGTCAATGTCAGGATTGGAATCATAGTTCCCTAACAATAATGCCAACACTGACCCTAATCCTAGGGTCAAACCAGAGTCGGTAGTACGGGGTTTTCTACCCAAGCTCGTGTCACTCAGATTTCTAAACATCGAGCACGATCACCTATTCGCATTAATGTATTTCGTTGCCCGAATTCAAATCCGTTCAATCACCAATTCCAACCAATTCATGTATTCGATCACGAGGTCATCTAGCTCGACAATACGTTGCGCCCCAATCTCATACGAGTCTGATTATCCACGGTGGTTCATGAATCACCATGCAACGCACTCGCAAAATAATCATTCTCATCGGAGCGTAACTCTTGTTTGAGTCTAGACTCATTCATTTTCGATACGCGGATTGGACCTATTCAATCCTCAAATTTGATTCTTCAAGCACACAATTCATTCTCGAGTCACCTTCGCGTCAAACCACAAGTCGAAGCATCAAATTGCCACGCCATGCCAGTTCAATCACTTCCGCTGTATGAATCACCATACCATCGCTCACGCGGAGTGATCGTCTCAAATCGACGCGACACATGTGCGAGGCTGGAGTTGCGCTCGCATAAGACAGGAATGTCGAAGTTGTGGTTATCGACGAAGCAAATCCAAATATATCATTTTCATCCAATCCATGTTTGATAGTCCGACCGTCATTCATTCAACTAGAAAATCCTCGAGCCAAGTTTATCTTTTCTTCGACACATTTCAATATCCCGAGTATAGCATCCATCGGAGCAATGACATTTGCACGATCGTCATTCGTCGAGTCAGAGTACCCCCGAGTTATCGTATATCGATCTTTGATACGCCTCAATACCATCGATGATATACGTAACCCGACGATCTTCCCTTGCAACCAATTTCGAGTCGTACGACTGATGCTATTGTCCGAATGGATATTCCACAATCTTTTTGATATTCAAGATCAAGTTCGATCGCCATTCCTCAAGCTAGTTTCAAGATTGTTGTCCAAACGCAAGTCACAATTTCATTCGACTCGATCCGAAATCGTACGCGCGATCCTCTAAGTTTCCTCGATCAAGACCAATCCTTTTTATTCATCGTTCCGGATCGTTTTCTAACTCGTGTTGCCCATTCGCAAGTTGTCCAAACGACATCTCGTTCGGGACACACGAAGTCACGACCAACTAAGCGTGACGCGTTCCAAGGCTTTGCGCGATACCATCGCGTGCCGACATACTCGTTTTATCCGTAAATCCTTTAGTCTCGCTCGAACAATTTCTATAACGTCCATACACCACTCGGATTTGAGCCATCCTGATCTAAACCACAATCACATTCGTATTACTTGCTAACTCATCCTTCAGATTCGTTCGACAAATCTCTAGCGTAATCGCTCACGTCGCATCGACGGACTAAGTCGTTCGTACTATTCCTCGAAATCCAAGTCAATCTTCCGTGTACGCCTAAGCGTTAACTCGATAGCATCCCTATCGATAGACACTCTAAGTGTATTTCCGTTCCCGACCAAGCGATACTCAATATCGCTCACAACTCGTTTGCACCATAAGTCTAGGTGCGCGATACGCGGACTAAGTTGTGCCACATAATCATCCCGTGCGGACTATATTCAAGTTTGCACACTCACTTGCTAATGTCGACATAGGACTAGTTGGACACGCATACGACATGTTAACTTAGCATGTGTTTTCTATCGAGTCATGTATAACATTGCTCGGCACAAAGGCCGTCGCCTATCGATGCGTTCGATGGAACGCTTGAACGAGCTTTCGAAAGTATTTAGACTTATTGTATGGACATGCCGAGGGACATTTGAAAGAGAGCGCACAATTCTTTTTCCAACGACGAGCTTTCAAAACTGAGAAATTCGACGTGAAGTCCAAGGACGTAAAGCCGTGCTCTGATACCATTATGTCACGCCCCGCTCCCGTAGGAGCGATCGTCCTCGCTAAGGCATGATGCCGCACGAGCCAAAATTGCGCTCGTGTAAGGCAGTTTCATAACGGCCGATTACATCGGCGGCGACGGGGTCGTCGCACAGAAGTCCCAAGCAGATACATTGAAACATGCAGCGAAAATTAGAACAAAAATACATGAACACAAGTCATTCAAAAGAAGCTCTTTATTGATATTGAATACACGATTACATTTGTGGACGCAAGGCCAAATTATAAATTCTCTCATGCTCACTTTTCTCTCATTTTACAAGTCACTCTGCTCTCTCTCATCTCTCGATACAAATGCTTGAACCAGCGGAAGCTTCGGAAGGCGATGTCCATACATTATATCCTGTATAAGTCTTCGGTTCCACGCGGCCGCACGCTTCAAATCGCCAAGGAACTCCGTGCCTCGACGCATCCAAGCGAGCTCCGTGCCATGAGCTTCTACCTGTGCCTGCACATGAACACTGTGTGGGTGTCAGTACTCAACTGTACTGGTGGAGTGAGCTCCTCGCCCACCCATACAAAACCTACACATTCATTTACTTTGTGCAGCTTAAAACCCTTTCTATTGTCTTTCTAGTCTTGCCTTAGGATCAGTTTTAAGACTACGGACGCCTTGGCATATTTGTGTATGAGGACCATCCCGTGCTTGTATCACAACGTTAACTAATACTTTACCTCTAGACCCCATTTTCGTGCCAACAACGTTAACCTATCAAGTCGTGCTTGCCTTTCGGCCAAAAATCAGAGACGCAACTACGCGATAAGGCTTCATTTCCGTATGACCGTGCCACAAACCCTTGCTGAGGCCGTGCCTCGCAATTCAGTAAGACTTAACCATTTCGCCGCCTCACGGCCCTTGCTACTTTGATCACCAACTAACCCAATCGAGACTTGTGAACTTAGTGTCGCTCAACCAACTTGCCTTACGGCGATTCCTGACTTAAACCTGCGACGACTAAATCAAACTTGTGCAACTCTATGCCAACATCTTAAGACTTGACGCCACGACTCGTGCCGAAGCACGACGCCTACGTTGAAACCAAATCTTAGGCCCAACGTTGTGCTTTGACTTGTACACACACCTTCAACTCGACTTCTTAATATAGCACACTCAATACTCGACTAAATCCAAAGGCACACTCGCGGTTTGCCGCCATCATGCCGACATCTATATGAACTTGGTCACTAGTACGATGCCTATCTTGGACCTCCATTGGATATTAGGGTACATTCGTCAAACGAGACGCGATCTCGCCGAATTTCCCCTAATAGCCGTCCTACGGCGCACCCCTTGGGTCAGGTCGCACACCATCCAAGGGTCCCGTAGGCCCGTGGTTCCTCCTAGGCCAGATCGGTCCCGTGGCCGCGGCAACCGTCTGAGGAACAAATCTCAAATCCTTGTGCACCGGTACACAAGTTGTCCAATGACCATGCAGACTCGACCCACTTCTTCATTTTTAGGACCGTTTGGTTTCCTTTACTTTCCTTGTTTTACTATCTTTTGAGTTCCACATTCAAGACTTCATCATTTGAGACCCCTCGACGACCCACGGTCGCGAGCATTCTTTCCATGTTACCGTATCATTTTATTCAACTCAGTAATGCCTATTCGATAGTCTTTTCTTCAAAAACTCATTAAGTCGACCGTGGTTCATGCCTTAACGCTAAGTCCGAGCATTGTGCCTCAAACCGACTTACGTTCTACGCGACGCTATCGCCCAAGTCATACCTCATATGACGGGCCTTGGGATCATGGGACTATTTAACTTGACAACCGCAGAAAGGACGGGACAGCACTTGGAATAACTTAGGTCGACCGGCATAACTTTGCCTAACTCACTCAAGCCTACAACTTAACCCGAGGGACGAGCAAAGGCTATGCCAAGCCTTGTATTTCGGAAACGTACATGCTTTATCGAGCATTTACGCGGGCGACGCCTATGACTTAGGCAATTTTATAGTTTTGTGTCGAAGACCAACTTTCCTTCTCCCAAGCCACGGGACAAAGGACCGAGTGTCATTTTCAAAGCACGCCGTGCACCAACTCTAGGCCGACCGTGGGACGTTTTCCATGTTCTAACTCATTTCGACCCGTCGGGATTATTCCCTTAGCTATGTGGATTCGTCTCTTTTATTATTAAGCCTACTTGTGTAAGTTGAAAACACGATTTATTATATGAAGGCAAAGATGAGGCAAGTTCATCGAAACTACCCCACCTGAGCGAGCGGTCGTCTTGACCGAGCGAGCCTTCGAGCAGCCGTTGCAAGGCTAAGTTCCAATGCCGTCGGTGTTTCGATTCCTCCGATTGACTTTGCGGGACGGGGCACTACACCCATCCCCCTAAAGAGCAGAGCAGCGACAGCACCAGCATTGGCAGCAGCAGCGGGGCCAGGCAGCCGCCATCGCCGGGCGCCCCTATCGTCGTGTCGCCGGACCCCAGTGCGCCACTCCCTCACGGTCGTACACGGCCAGGCAGCACCGGAGCTCTCATAGCGCGGACAGCAGCCACACATTAGCAGCAGCAACCGCCCCGAACCCCCAACTTCGTAGGTATCGTTCTCTCTCACCTCATCATCAATCCTCGAACTAGTTCTTTCATTTTAAAGACAACATATAAGACTTGTAAACCCTTCAAATAGTTTTAGTCGATGCCCTAGATTTTCTAGAAAATTCCTCCAAAGATTATCGAAAAACTGCTTCAAAAATAGTTTAGAAACCTCCCACGAGTCCTATTTGGAAGATGGATTTAGGGCTAGATATTTAGAATTTCAAGAATATAATTAAAGGCACTTTTAGACAACATATAGGAGATCAAAACCTATCTTGTAGTTTCGATTTTAATTAACAGTACACAAAGAAATCAGATTTCCAAAAGCAATAAAAATATGTTTTCAAAATTATAAAATTTTACAACACGGGTTGCGTTCCGCCAAACCGGGCGACATGGTCGTGAACCGAAAGCAACGAAAGGTGCGTATTGACTTCAGGGATGTGTGGGCTTTGACGGAATTCAAATTGGTCGCGTATGTACGACAAATTTAATACGTATCCGTCGAAATTCATGGTATCGACCTATTTGTAAATTTCTCAATTACTTTGTGCACGTTCGGCAAAACGAGACGAAACTTGCGCCAACAGGACCGTATCATTTTTTTGGTCCTGTATGCCAAGTTTGGTCCAAATCTGAGACAGTTGACCGGATCGCCGTTTTGCGGGTCCCACGATCCGACTCAACCAACAAATTTGTGTACGATCCGTCGGAATCCAACTTTGGACATACGGTTGGCTTCGTATCGTCAAACTGGACCCATAGACATGTAGTTTGATGACTTTAGAGACCATAGACTCTGGCACGCTTATCGGTACAAAGTGGATCCAACGTTGGACACCATTTTGACCCAAAATTATTGTTTTGTCCCTGTGTCTAGAATTGGACTTATGGGTAGGCTATTCTAGTTATTTTACTTATTCTAAAAATATTGGCAATGTCTGTTTCAGCATCCAAGGACAGTTGCAGGAGTTCAGCTTTTGCGGATATTTGATCTGACATATTATTTAGACGTGGTTGAGTCTACACTAGGCAAGTACATATTGCCAAACTTTAGAGTACTTTATATGCTTTTCTATGCTGCTATTCTTTTATGTCTCACTTGGTACATATTTCTCTTCTGATTCATGTCATGGTTATTTCTAGTTTTACGTACACGTAGATAGGGGTGAGCAAATACCGACTGATACCGAAAAACCGACCGAATACCGATTAAAAATATTTCGAAAAATCGAACCAAAATTATGTACCGATGCCGAATTGCCGAACCGACTAAATTACGGTATAATGGTAATGTTAACGGTTTGAGTGTAATACCATACCGAAAATACCGAACCGAACCGATTCACACACACACACACACACACACACACACACATTTTTTAATATTCATGATTAATTTTACACTACTCATTTTCATTTTTATCTTTGTTTTGGTTGGTTTTCTAGAACTTGAAATGGATTTTAGTGGACTTGAATTTATGTTAAGAATGCTAAGAATTGAGTTTTTGATCTTTTGAGCTTATGTTTTTGTGTTCTCATAGAATTTTGAAGTGAATTTGGTTACTTAAACTTATACTAAAGATTAAACTTAGTGACCGCGTTTGATATTTTAAGCTCATTTTTAGGTGTTTACGACTTGTTACATATTGTTTTAATAATTTTGATTAATTGTTTGGTTGGTAGAGGCTTGGCTTTAAAATTAATGCTTCCAAAAAAGTAAAAAATATATATATTATAGATTAAGAGGTTCTACAATATTAAGTGTGTTAATTGATCAAATATTAATTGGTAAAATATCGATACCGAACAAAAACCGACCGAATACCGATTTAGCCGATACCGAAAAAACCGATTCTAAATGGTACGATATTGGTATTAATTTTTCAAATACCGATTTTAAAAAATATCGAAAAAATCAACCAAATACCGACCGATTATACCGACGCTCACCCCTACACGTAGATTGTTACTCTCTTTTTCCATATTGCTTGTCCTATTTTCCTAATCCTGTTCATGTCTAGTGATACTATTGCTATGCCTATGCCATGATCTCCTGACCTGTTTGACTTGGACTTGACTTAGTATGATTTTCGGTACTTGATTGACTTGACCGGCCGGTCATGATCGTTTGATTTGACCCTGACATGTTATTAGACGTGACTACACTACAACAAAATAGGTTAATAACGACACTTTCTAAATAAGTGTCGGTAATTTTTTGCAATGATGACACTCTATTAAAACGTGTCGTTGTAATTGAGTATTTAACATAACCTATGAAACCTTTTTAAAAGTGTCGTAAACATAAAATCAACAACACTTTTAAGGACACTTAAAAATGTCGTATAATATTATATCTAAATACAACACTTGAAAAATGTCGTATAATATTATATATCAAAACAACACTTGAAAAGTGTTGTATAAAATTTTATTTCCTACAGTTTTTTTCACAATACCGCTTTATCTGCCCAAATTTTTTCAAATTAGCGCCTCGCTGCCAAAAAAATTTGGCGCTGAAGTAGGCCATAAGAAGGTATTCGCTCTCTTCTCTTCCATTTTTTTTCTTGCTCTCTCTCTTTCTTTTTTTCCTTTTCCTTTCCCTCTCCTTAACATTCTCCTCCATTGCACACCCACTCGAAGGTTGGGCGGCTAGGGGCTGTGGTCACCACCGCGGCTTGGAGGTTGGAATATTTTTGTTGGTCGGCGCCACCATCAGCGCCGCCGTCACCGCCGCCGTCTAGGTCGTCTCTTCCTTCTTTTTCCGAGATTTTCTTCCTTTATTTATTATCTATGGTTAATAATTAGGGGTTTTCTTTCTTAATTAGGATTTAAACGAAGAAATCAACATCTGTAGGCGAGCAACCATTCTCCTTACTTGGTTTGAAGTAACTTGAAGCCGTAAGTATTTATTTTTTGGCATCAAAAAGGTTTCTTTTGAGTTGGTTCTTCTTTCAGATTTATTTCTTCCTTCAACCATGTATTTATGTTTTGGCTCTAAGCTCCTAATTGTTAGCCTTTTCAGTTTCCTTAGGGATTTATCATAATGTATTTTGGAGTGTCCAATGTGCGTCTTACATGGAATCCCACATTTTGGAAGTGTTCTTGCTTCTTAGAAGGTCCGTAATATTGGTTTCAAATGAGTATCATTTTTTTCAAGTTTCCGGGGTTTCAGAAATTGTAGTTGAAATGTGAGTTATTTTTGGCTTTATAGCTTGTCGGTTTTGGCCAATAATGTGAATCTTGCTCTAGTTGCATATTTAACTAGAAGTTCAAAGGGAAAGAACCACCTCAAATGCATGTGTGTGATCTGTAGACATAATTAAAATTTCTAATATAGTAGCAAATTGTGCTAATTTTGACTCCATAGCATTTTTCTTGAGAAATTTGATTTCATGTGCAATATAGTAATATACTAGTATCAGTCTTGTAAGAAGGGAAGACCAAATGGAAAATGCACTATATCCAAAAATTTTAAGCTGCTAATATTGCTATAAGATGAGTTATAGTTCATGATATATGTTTTTATATGACAACATTCTAAATACAAGCATCTAAGTGGCTCTTTCTTTTCTTTTATAAGGCAAGTATTTTTTAGGTGCAATGTACAAATAATAGTATATTATTCCTCAAATACGTACCTAAAACTTTACAGTTAGCTTATCTAGACTCTGAAGATGTTGTAAGAGAATAAAGAATTATTAAAAAGAAATCAGCATCAATTGCTAGTTGGAGAATGTTATAAGAGGATGAATGGAAGTAAATATGGATCCAGGGTTAGTTTTAGTCAATGTCTTGTATAGACTTTATGAATGGTTGGCTGATTCATAAGCGTTCTGGTTTAGCTACCTGGCATATATTTCCTTGTATGTTATAGTAACAAAAGTTTTTGGTTCCTATTTGGCTTTTAGTGTAGTTATATTCCATTAAATGGACATAAACCATCTTTCAAGCTTTGAGGATCTAGAATCCAATTACCCTTTGTGCACCCTTGATATTCTTTTTTTTGGTTCTGACAAACAAAACCCAGTTTACATTATTTTACATTGTATGGTACTACATGTGGCTATGCCTTTGTTGGTCCTTATGGCTCTCACCCGTCTCCATTTGGGGAGAATCTGTTTCTTATACCAGACATTTACAAAATGATTACCAAATGGCAGACAACCTGGTAGTATATCCCCTTATATTGGTTTTTGCCCTCTGTAACTTTGTTATGTATGCATACCTCTGTCAGCTGAAAACTATGGTGTCTTCAGCAGGCAAAGTACACAGATAATTATCATTTACAACATAAGCAAAAAGGTTTTCTTCTTTCAATAATCTTTGTATTGTTTGAAAATTCCAATATGGTAAATTTAGAGGTCTCATAGTTGAGTTACACAAACAAAAACATTTGTTTGAGTTATTATGGTTTTTTATGTAGTATGTTCATCCTTGTGATTCGGTAGCAGGGGTGGAGATGTTTTTTTTCCATCATGAAAGCACTGATTCTTGTTGGTGGGTGTTCGACACTCGTTTGCGGCCATTGACACTCGGTGTTCCGAAGCCGCTCATCGACTTTTCTAACAAGCCTATGATCCTGCATCATGTAGGTAATTGCAATTATTTATCAGTTAGGCAGAAAAATTTTGAATTCAAAAGAATAGGCTTTTTTGTGTAGCTGGCTTGTTTATATATTGTTCCTGTGTAACTGTATTTTTAATTTAAGTAGCATCAACAGTAATTATTTAGCTAGATGGAGTAAATTATCAGCGGTAAAAAATTCATAGTGTAGGCTCAAAATTATTAGGAAAATCACACATTTTGTATGAGCATTTTGATGGGATTGAAGTTTGTATCTTTTGTGTCAGATTGAAGTTATGAAGGAGGTTGGGGTGACAGAAGTTGTTCTATCAACCAGAGGTAAAACACAAAACTGTTAATTGAAGAACATCTTTTCGGTCTGTGATGTTGTTATGGAGGAGGGCCAGGCTTTTGCTACTACAGGTGAGGTGATGCTAAACTTTTGAAGGAGTTTCAGAGTAAGCTTGAGATAAAGATGAGCCACTAGGAACAGTTGTCTGGTCCCTTTGCTCTAGCCAGGGACAAGCTAGTAGATGGGTTGGGTGAGCCCTTCTTTGTTCTCAACAGTGATGTCATCGGTGAATATCCCTTTGCAGAGGCGGCCATTGTGGTAACAAAGTAACCCTATATTTTTTATATTATGATCAACTTCCAAAGAAACTACAAATGGTTTGTAAAGAAACTATAAATAGTTTACAAAGAAACTACAAAGTAACCCTATATTTTTTATACTATCTGCAATTGCCACAGATTCTTCAATTCAGATCATTCTGGAAGAGTTTCAGGTAACGAGCTTCATTAAGCTCCTATCTCTATCACGAGCGGACTTTATAATATTATAATGTAATAACAATAACTTCAGCTTATCTGGATAATCTATATAACTATTATTTGTAGTATAATTTATCAGGAGAAGTTTGTAGCCTACCCAAGTAACCACTGTATCTAAAATAAGATAATTTTGTCAGGAGAATTTTGTGCTATAGCAATGTAATTATATCATTTTCCATCTATTCTTCTCACCAATATAAACTATGTTTATAGCATAACAGAAACCAGAGAATACAGGGTATAAATGGGAATTGAATAGGATGTTTGCTTCATGCATACCTAATGTTCAGTACCTACAGTCTATGCCTTGTACTGTGAGAATTTTAGACATATGCTCTTTACCTTGGTAGCATGATCTGAAACCACCTGACTCATGTGGCGTGCTTTTCTATGAATTTGACTGGCTTTTAGGTTTATTTCTAGGTTTATGGCAAGCTCACGCATCTCTTTTCTCCATAGTTTTCTTTGGCACAATATTTTAGACTAGGGTCGAGTTTTTAATTGCTGAATTTGCTTAGCTCAGGTGGTGGTTAGAGATATTGTCACGACCCGGTCCCCAAATACTTGGGTCGAATCGGATCATGCCCAGCCTGCACCGTTGATGAGACGGCGGCAGTAAGCTGTAATCCATATTGCAGGTAAATCAACAACAAGTTTGAATTTAAAAGTTGCCACAACATTTATTCGATAATAAACTTGTCCAGTACAAAAGTTTAAAAGATCCAAAAACTGAAATAAGACTAGCTAACACCAACAGCATCTAAGGAGACGCCGATCCATCGTCGTCAGGTAGTACCGCCGGGTACCGAACAGGATTGTTGAACATTAGCTCTGTGCCACCAGATACTCTAGAAAGATCAACCTCAGAGTAACCTAAAATGTTGTTCTCCAGTCAGGAGTGAGCAAAGTACAGTTCATGCAAATTTTAACAATTAAAAATGATAATTTATAACATGCATTTTTAAACAGTTTGAAAATGAACAATTTTGAAATAGTACATTACAGTGATATGAATAGGTAAAGAATATGACCGGTTTGGGTACATTTGTATCCTAGCGATACGGTATGGCTTATCCCCGTGTGAGAGAGGGGTAAGCTAACACATTCATTATCCTAAGTTTGGATTTGGTCATATCCAGTACACTATTCCCCCAGTCCCCAACAATACGATCAATGCTCCCGAAGGAGTTCGTGTATAATTGTGGTTTAAACTTGCAATGAAACAATTGTGAAAATAATTGTAAAATCTACATAAATGTACTTGCCTTAAACTTCCGATTGAACAAGGTTGGTACTTCGGTATTCGAAAGGTCACGCTCTTCCTTGAATTCCTACATTCCGGGAAAACTTTGTCTCAGAGCCAAACTTAGAGTTATCTAGTTACAATCTCTATTTGTCTTTCCTAGTCAATTTTAGTCAACAACATCACAACGTTTACTAATGAGTTTGAATTTAGAAATTCAATTTATTTAGGTTTTTCGGGAAAAACTTGTAATTATCAAATTAATATAAAACTTGGTATTTTATCTACTTATTGGACAAACTTGTTAAAATACATAAAATATTTTCTTTAAGATGAGAAATTCATATATTATTAATTAATAATAATTTAACGGTTAATCCTACGCTTTCCACATTCCCAGAAAATAAAATAAAAATTACTTCCTACTTATTACAAGACTTAAATCATAGAAACTGGGCTTATGCCCTTACAATATTTAATTACATAAATTGAAATAAGAAAAAGACAGGTTAGTCCGAAAATTACCTACAATTTAACAAAAAAACTAATAAATTTCAAAAATAATATTTAAAGAAAATCATAGTCTCAGACTTTGGTCCAAACTTCATTTTCAACTACTCTGCCTCAACGTCCGGTCTAACCGGTGCGTTTGTATTTCGTTGGGGCCCAGTAACCAATTATGGTTGTCGCCCAAAATACCAAAATCATTTTAAATTCATTTTATTAAATTTCCCGAAAATTTCGGCAGCATTCCCTCTGTTTTCGGTCAACCCAAGAACTGGGAAATGCTCCGGTTTTACCTGCAAAAATATTCCCAAAACCCGAATTTTATATAAACAACCATATAATATATTTTTTTCTCCAAGCCAACCATCACTCCCGAAATAGTAACGTAATGGCCCGAAAACCCGAAATTCATAACAGAACCCAAAATCCTACCAAAACTTCCATCACACAGAACCAGAATATAGTTATATATGAATATATATAAATTCCGAATTATCCTGCGAATTCTCAGAAAACCCGAGGATATCCAAACACAGAATTTCTTCCTAAAAATTCTCGAAAAATTCGAAAATATTGGAAAATTCCCACAGAACCATCAGCACCAAAAATAACCATCAACATAACCAACAGAAATCCAAAACTACCATTTCCGAAGAAACTTCGGAATCGAAAATGACAACGTAACTGTTACGTTGTCGAAATCCCGAATTCCCGAGGAATTCGGTTGGACCAGTTCATCATGGACAGTAAAGAAAATAATTGAGTCAGAGTGTACCGACAACGGAAAACCCGAACTGGATCTCGGAACTGGAACGGTCAGCACCGAGAAACGGACGAGACGTCACCGGGAAGCGGACAGGGCAGTCACCGCGACGAACGCCGGCGAACTCGGACGGCTAGGGGCCGCGCGGGTCAGACGATCGGCGGAGGCGGCGGTTCGCCGGCGGGTGGGCGCGAATCGGCCGCGGGGTTCGGCGCCGGAGTCGGGTGAAGCGCCAGCGGTCGGCGGACCGGGATCGGGTCGGGTGCCGGAAAGGGTTTTGTAGAGAAAGAAGAGGAGAATGGAGTTGGTGATGAGGAAAATAGAAAAGGGGTTTATATAGGGGAAAGAGTGACCGGGGGTTACCGTAGGGGAAGATGAAGGGCCTCCATGGCCATCAACTCTGGCGGCCGGGGAGCCGAGGGGCCATCGGTTTGAGAACCAAACGGATCTCTACGGTTGGGAAGGAGAAAAGCTTCAGAGCTTTTAAAGCTCTTCAAGCCAAAGGAAACTTTCTTCCTAACAATGTTCTGTACACTAGCTGATGCTAGTAAAGACATTGGGTTTGAGAACAATTGGGTTGGAACAATTGGTTTAAATAAACTTAGCTATAAGGAACAATTGGACTTGGGCTTTGGAAACATTATGAGTAACGCTTACTCATGGACTTCTAATCTAATGGCTAAGGTTTTGTAAAATAATAGGTTATAAAAATTCTTGTTGGGCTGGATTTTAAGGCTTGAATCAAAGCTTATGTAAAGAAAATCATTTTGATCCAAATATTTAAGTAATAGCTTAAAAGATAAATGATTTCTTTTTAGAAAAATTATAACTAATAATTTAAAGTTCTAAAATATTTAGAAATATTTTACTGTCTCATATCGGGTTTGAACCGGGTTCGGGTCTGAACTGTCAAAAATCCAAGTTTAACTATTTGGAAAATAATTTACTCTTAAATAAATATTATTAACATCTAACATTATTCTAAAAAAAAATTTATTGCTAACAAAATTTTATTTAGAAGTAAACTAAAATACGGGTTTCACAACCTTCCCTCCTTAGAAAATTTCGTCCTCGAAATTTAAGGACAGGTAGGACAGGATTCCCACAATTCAATTAGACACGAGTATGGTGTTCAGGTTCAAACAATAAGAATTTTTAAAGGTAATCATGGATGAGACAATTTAGGGACAAAATAAAATATAAAGCGAACCAAAGTGTATGAGGTTGATCAGACCATCATTGCACCGGTTCTGATTAGACAATATATTAATGGAGGCCTCCAATAAGATAATGTCATGATCAAGCTTGAAAAAAGGAATAGCTCGCAAAACTAGGCTAACAAGCATAATGTCAAATTTGAAAATGAAACAGATGAGTATGGAAAGAAATAGGAATAATGATTCAACTTTGCCTGATCTTCATCTCACCTCTGACTATGCTTGTTACTGGTTTCTCTGACACTGCCTTCTTCTACAAATTCCAGTGGTTGACAACTGTTGTCTGCCCAGTGCTTCTGTCTATCATAGCTTGTCTCTGATCATCTTCACTTCCTCTGCTGCGCCAGTTACTCTCTCTGGATCTAACAGTATTCTTTCTTCTACATCGTCCTATGCAAGTTATGTACGAAAACTACATCCAAAACTTCAATGATGTTGTACTGATGCTAACTGGGTATTTATTGTAAGAAAACTCTACCAAAGATAATTGATCTTTCCAAGATCCTCCAGATTCCAGGAGGCAAGATTCTTCAGCATGTCTTCAAACGTCTAGATTGACTTCTTTGATTGTCTGTCAGTTGGAACTTCATGAATCCGGTAGATGTGTCTCTTGCACATTGCCGCCAACTCTTTCGTGAATAAAGCAACTTCATAATGAACTGACTTGGTCAGTCAGTCCACAAAATCCAATTGATGATCTTCCCTCCTTAGGAACAAAGTAATCCTAACACAAGGTCCATTTATGTGTTCCTACTTCTACTCCGAAATATCCAGCGTCTGCAGGAATCTTGCTAATTTCCACATGTTGACAGAATACCTAACCTCATTCTTGGAATTTGTCCTTCTTCATTACATAACACCATTTAATGGTACACACATCCCGATACATCTGGTTAGAGTGTGTGGGATACTGCGCTTCTTAGTTCATCAGAAGGTATACAACCTCGTACCATTCTTCAAAAGCTTCATTGTTGGCAATAAAGAAACTCCCAAATGTTCCTGTCAACACTTGATTTCTAAGTTTACAAGTGCCTTGTCTTGAAACTGTGTCTCCTTGACTTTGTCCATCAGGCTCGAGCTCACTTGCAGCTTTATTGACACTGAATCAGCATCTAGTTCCATCCTTCTATCTTCAGACAGTATGCTCTCCAGCCCAACTTCCTGATGTCTAGGTGCCGCTTCTTGGTCAAACCATCGATATCAGCTTCAATCGTCTTCGTTTACCCAATATTCCGCTCTTTCTGAGTAGAAATATATTTCAGACTTTTATAGTCCGTATATAATTTTACTCCCTTTCCATAATAATTCCATAGCCTTAAAGCAAGGATACTTACAACAAGTTCTGAATTATGTGTGGGATAGTTCTTCTCATGAGTCCGTAATTGCCTAGATATGTAGACAATTATTTTCCCATGTTGTTGAAGAATACAACCCAGTCTTTTTCCTGAGACATCTCTGTAGATGGTGAAACCACCGGATCCTGCGGGTAGCGTAAGGATTGGTAAGCTTCTTCTTCAACTCCTCGAACGCTGCTTGGCAGTCCTCCGTCCAGATGAATTCCTCATTCTTCCGAGTCAACTTCATCATCGACTCAGCAATCTTGGCGAATTCCTACACAGATTCCAGTAGTATCCCATCAAGTCCAAGAAACCATTGAACTTAGATATACGACTTCTCCACAGCGACTATCTATCTAGAGTCTATCAAATTTTCTTCTCTTGTGACATTATGGCAAAAACCACATTGTCTAAGAAAATTCATGTCTTGATAGCTTACCAAAAACTTCTTCAAAGTTCCTAGAAATTTCTCAGATGCTCTTCATGTTCTTCTTCAGTCCTTGAGTATATCAGATTTTTGTTATCTAAAGAAAAGACAACAAACTGATTCAATTACTCATAAAAAGACTCTGTTCATGAGATTCATGAACACAACATGAGTATTCATCATTCCAAGAGACATGATCCAAAAATTCAACTACCAGTATTTGGTGTTGAATGTCGTCTTGAGAACGTACTCCTTCATGATCTTAATCTGATGGTAGTCAGTTCTTAAGTTAATCTCCGAAAACCCTTAAGTTCACTCAACTTGGATAGATCATCAGTCGAGAAAAAGTAATTCTTCAGTGCCCTGATAGTCTACTTTCATCCATATTGTTTTATCCTTCTTGGATACAAACAAGACTGATGCTTCTTAGAGTGAAGCTCCGTCTTATATGAAACCCAACACCTTTAGTCCATTGATCTAATCCTTCATTTCCTTGGCTTCCTTCAGGTCGATTCTATAGTATCACTTAGTCATAGGGAAGGAGCTAGGTACTAGGTTAATGGAATATTTCTATGCATAGGGTAATCCAGAAACTATTAGGGAAAACTTCTATCATGAAGATGTAACTAAGATTTTTATTCATATAAGAGAATTACAACAAAACTCTCATAATTGATCTAGGGACATCTTGTTACAGCTTCTTAATAGATAATACTACTCAGCAGTCCTAAGTACTATTCTTCATGGTTCTGGTTCTTGCTTGGGCATCTCCATTTTCTTCCTCTTCTATGATCCTTGATTCTGCTTCATCCCTTCCTACGGTCTGTTGGATAGAGTCCTGAGGTTGTGGCATAATAGACGCTCCGATACGATGATAAGATAAGAGGCAGTCCTTAACTTGATGTTCAGCAGATCCACACACCAAACATTGCCTTAATCTCTTGCGACAAATGTTGGCTTGATGACCAGGTCTCTTACAGTAGGCACAAGCCAAAAGCTTCTTGCAATATGGTTGTCGGACAGGGCCCAAATATCTTCTATTCTCATGGGTATCCCTCCTAGGACGAGGTTCCGCTCCAACTTGGTTTAAAATGGCTAAGGTTGCGTCGTTGATATTCTTCATGACTTCTCTCGAGATATCCATCTGTTCAGCTTGAATCTTCTGATACTCTAGGATTTCTTGAAATAGAGCAACCATCTGAGAGGTGTTCTCTGGTACTGGTGAAGCAACATGAGTGGGTACTTCCTCAAAGAAAAGTAACCCAGTTAAAGGAGAGGTAGGATTTGCCAGTGTGGGGAAAACTTCACTGGATGATTGGTGAGGATGATCAATCAGCTGGTTGGGTGAAAAGCTCTGACTTGACTGAAGAAGCGGGGTTCGATCCGGAGATGATACCACATCGCCAGCAGAGTTGGTTTTGTCAGTGGTCATTCTCTGGAAGGTTTAGGATGCAAGCATAAGCAAGGTAACCTACCAGTCTATAATAAAAATATTTATCATATATAAATCGGTCCTATGTTGTGGCAATTTTGATGTTCTAGTGTTCCTAATTGTTTCTAGTTTTCCTAAATTGTTGATTTAGTTGGACCTGCATGGGCCACCACTAAAAACATGTCACGACCCGGTCCCCAAATACTTGGGTCGAATCGGATCATGCCCAGCCTGCACCGTTGATGAGACGGCGGCAGTAAGCTGTAATCCATATTGCAGGTAAATCAACAACAAGTTTGAATTTAAAAGTTGCCACAACATTTATTCGATAATAAACTTGTCCAGTACAAAAGTTTAAAAGATCCAAAAACTGAAATAAGAC
Organism: Iris pallida; assembly: GCA_029216955.1. Classification (NCBI taxonomy): domain Eukaryota; kingdom Viridiplantae; phylum Streptophyta; class Magnoliopsida; order Asparagales; family Iridaceae; genus Iris; species Iris pallida. The sequence goes on along the minus strand of JANAVB010033238.1, from coordinate 24,400 downwards.
TAGCTAACACCAACAGCATCTAAGGAGACGCCGATCCATCGTCGTCAGGTAGTACCGCCGGGTACCGAACAGGATTGTTGAACATTAGCTCTGTGCCACCAGATACTCTAGAAAGATCAACCTCAGAGTAACCTAAAATGTTGTTCTCCAGTCAGGAGTGAGCAAAGTACAGTTCATGCAAATTTTAACAATTAAAAATGACAATTTATAACATGCATTTTTAAACAGTTTGAAAATGAACAATTTTGAAATAGTACATTACAGTGATATGAATAGGTAAAGAATATGACCGGTTTGGGTACATTTGTATCCTAGCGATACGGTATGGCTTATCCCCGTGTGAGAGAGGGGTAAGCTAACACATTCATTATCCTAAGTTTGGATTTGGTCATATCCAGTACACTATTCCCCCAGTCCCCAACAATACGATCAATGCTCCCGAAGGAGTTCGTGTATAATTGTGGTTTAAACTTGCAATGAAACAATTGTGAAAATAATTGTAAAATCTACATAAATGTACTTGCCTTAAACTTCCGATTGAACAAGGTTGGTACTTCGGTATTCGAAAGGTCACGCTCTTCCTTGAATTCCTACATTCCGGGAAAACTTTGTCTCAGAGCCAAACTTAGAGTTATCTAGTTACAATCTCTATTTGTCTTTCCTAGTCAATTTTAGTCAACAACATCACAACGTTTACTAATGAGTTTGAATTTAGAAATTCAATTTATTTAGGTTTTTCGGGAAAAACTTGTAATTATCAAATTAATATAAAACTTGGTATTTTATCTACTTATTGGACAAACTTGTTAAAATACATAAAATATTTTCTTTAAGATGAGAAATTCATATATTATTAATTAATAATAATTTAACGGTTAATCCTACGCTTTCCACATTCCCAGAAAATAAAATAAAAATTACTTCCTACTTATTACAAGACTTAAATCATAGAAACTGGGCTTATGCCCTTACAATATTTAATTACATAAATTGAAATAAGAAAAAGACAGGTTAGTCCGAAAATTACCTACAATTTAACAAAAAAACTAATAAATTTCAAAAATAATATTTAAAGAAAATCATAGTCTCAGACTTTGGTCCAAACTTCATTTTCAACTACTCTGCCTCAACGTCCGGTCTAACCGGTGCGTTTGCATTTCGTTGGGGCCCAGTAACCAATTATGGTTGTCGCCCAAAATACCAAAATCATTTTAAATTCATTTTATTAAATTTCCCGAAAATTTCGGCAGCATTCCCTCTGTTTTCGATCAACCCAAGAACTGGGAAATGCTCCGGTTTTACCTGCAAAAATATTCCCAAAACCCGAATTTTATATAAACAACCATATAATATATTTTTTTCTCCAAGCCAACCATCACTCCCGAAATAGTAACGTAATGGCCCGAAAACCCGAAATTCATAACAGAACCCAAAATCCTACCAAAACTTCCATCACACAGAACCAGAATATAGTTATATATGAATATATATAAATTCTGAATTATCCTGCGAATTCTCAGAAAACCCGAGGATATCCAAACACAGAATTTCTTCCTAAAAATTCTCAAAAAATTCGAAAATATTGGAAAATTCCCACAGAACCATCAGCACCAAAAATAACCATCAACATAACCAACAGAAATCCAAAACTACCATTTCCGAAGAAACTTCGGAATCGAAAATGACAACGTAACTGTTACGTTGTCGAAATCCCGAATTCCCGAGGAATTCGGTTGGACCAGTTCATCATGGACAGTAAAGAAAATAATTGAGTCAGAGTGTACCGACAACGGAAAACCCGAACTGGATCTCGGAACTGGAACGGTCAGCACCGAGAAACGGACGAGACGTCACCGGGAAGCGGACAGGGCAGTCACCGCGACGAACGCCGGCGAACTCGGACGGCCAGGGGCCGCGCGGGTCAGACGATCGGCGGAGGCGGCGGTTCGCCGGCGGGTGGGCGCGGATCGGCCGCGGGGTTCGGCGCCGGAGTCGGGTGAAGCGCCAGCGGTCGGCGGACCGGGATCGGGTCGGGTGCCGGAAAGGGTTTTGTAGAGAAAGAAGAGGAGAATGGAGTTGGTGATGAGGAAAATAGAAAAGGGGTTTATATAGGGGAAAGAGTGACCGGGGGTTACCGTAGGGGAAGATGAAGGGCCTCCATGGCCATCAACTCTGGCGGCCGGGGAGCCGAGGGGCCATCGGTTTGAGAACCAAACGGATCTCTACGGTTGGGAAGGAGAAAAGCTTCAGAGCTTTTAAAGCTCTTCAAGCCAAAGGAAACTTTCTTCCTAACAATGTTCTGTACACTAGCTGATGCTAGTAAAGACATTGGGTTTGAGAACAATTGGGTTGGAACAATTGGTTTAAATAAACTTAGCTATAAGGAACAATTGGACTTGGGCTTTGGAAACATTATGAGTAACGCTTACTCATGGACTTCTAATCTAATGGCTAAGGTTTTGTAAAATAATAGGTTATAAAAATTCTTGTTGGGCTGGATTTTAAGGCTTGAATCAAAGCTTATGTAAAGAAAATCATTTTGATCCAAATATTTAAGTAATAGCTTAAAAGATAAATGATTTCTTTTTAGAAAAATTATAACTAATAATTTAAAGTTCTAAAATATTTAGAAATATTTTACTGTCTCATATCGGGTTTGAACCGGGTTCGGGTCTGAACTGTCAAAAATCCAAGTTTAACTATTTGGAAAATAATTTACTCTTAAATAAATATTATTAACATCTAACATTATTCTAAAAAAAAAATTTATTGCTAACAAAATTTTATTTAGAAGTAAACTAAAATACGGGTTTCACAGATATATATACTTAATGTTATGCCTAATTAGTGATATCACATGTATGTGCGTGTAGGATGGGCATCTGAGGGTTTTCAAGTGGCCGAGTATGGAAATCATTATCGACAAGAATGATGCTCATACATCTGTGAAGGATTTGGATTTCAGGTGGTTATATTCTGTGACATGCACCCTAAGTTATATTCTACTACTATTTTAGATCTTGTTGATGCCAATAAGTTTTTCCAACTTATAATACTTGTTTTAGCATCGACTCGAAGTACCTTGTATCCTTGAGGAGCATTGGCCCTTGCAGGGTATGGGACCTGATGTCAGCCATAATTTCTGCCAGTTTGTCCAGGGAAGATGTAAGCAGTTTATTCCATAATTACATATATTTTTCCATATTTCCTCTTCAGTATATGGAAAATCTGAATTGTACACATCTGTATCGTGAAAAGTTTGCTTTCTGCAGGTTCTCTCAGAGCACTGATGGAAATCAGATGATCTGTGTTACTGCTATGCATGGTTATGTTCCTAAGTCGTTCTTTGAGAACTTACACAGAGCTCAGTTTTTCAAAAGAGCAATTTGTAGCCGTGAGATGGGTAATTTCTGATACCCAATTCCTTCTTCTAAAGATCTTAGCTAAATTTCTCCTATCTATCCACAAATTGTGACGCTGATGGTGTTCTACATGATCATGTGGAGGAAGTGATGACCATTTATAGAACAGTTACTTACTAAAAGAGGTCACTACGAATGTTTCAAGCACCATTATGCCCTTGTTCTTGTATTTCAATTAAGTTTCATATGAATCATTTTGTTGTGATATTTTTTTGTTGTTATAGGGAGATCGAGAGATGAGCCAACCATCAGTTATTCTCACGACTGCGGGCTATGATCACACATTAGGTTCTGGGAGGCCAAGAGCGGTCGCTGCTACCGTAATCTCCAGTATTCGAACTTCGTGAGTTTGGTTGACTGATACACCTTCAGTCGTTTCGTCTGTCCGTTCGTTCCCTTTCTATTTATATGTTACTTTTAACTTCGTTATGTCGTGGTTATGTTGAGAGTAACTAGTTGGTTGTAGTCTATATTGCACGGATATGAAATACGACACAACACGAAAAATGGATATGGTGAGATGGGCAGATATTGAGGGCCACAATTTAATTCTTTCAGCAAAATACTCTCTTGTCAATTCTTCTCAAGTTATTCCATTGGATATTACACAGATTAATCCATTTTCTGTTGTTCATGTCAGAAGCTATTACGTTTCCTTTATTTGTGTTATTAATAACAATTTTGTTTATCTTCCATTCATATCTCTCCCTGACTGTCTCTTACTCGCGTTAGTGTATTTTTTCATCCTTAAATGTGTGTGCATATGCACATGGGTGCAAGCGAAGTATATAGATATAGTTGGGTGGCTGGTGCTGATATAGTTGTTGTGAGTGAATATGGTGTATATTATGACATCTACAATATTTTTTTGGTTCTAATAGGGTTATATATGCAACATTATTGAAATTGGCTATTTTGTTCGCTTTCTTGGACGTTTGACTGGGTTTTCACCAAAATACAAGGTGCATTTACTTTCTATATGCATAAAATTTCCTCCATTTGGGATAATTTTCTCCTTGGGATAATTCAGATCTTGAGGCAGCATTTTGTTGATGTCAACCGCGTCTGTACCACTTGCCTTAACTTCACTAGGGACCACTCTGACATCATAAGGTATGTGTTCTTCTTCTTCTTTCACGTTATATGTTTGTTGCAATGCTTGTTTGAGTGAAGATTTGCTAATAATACCAACATAATTATAATTGTGTATATGATTCTTTTGGACTCAGAAAATATTTGTTGAAATTTCTGTTTGATGATTACTCAAATTCAGCCGAATTTCAATCTGAATTTTGATGATTTTACTCACAGTTGAGTTGACAGGTCTAATATACACAAACTCAACCCAACCCAACTATGTTAGAAGAGCTTTTCCACATCATTCTCCAACAGAGTTTTCCATGGAAAACTCTGTTGGAGAATGGTGTGGACAAGCTCGACGTGTCAGGATGTCCACCAAGAGGCAGGCTATTCAACATATGCTTCAGGCCTGACGCGTCACCAACATGATGGATATCTTCAAGGAGCTTCATTAAAAAAATTTATTTTGCTTTTTCTTTACTTATTTGTTTTTTCTTTTATTCATGAAATTTTAAGATATTATCAGAGGTCAGCTTCCATTGATTTCATAGTTTTTCATTAAAGTTGAAAAACAAACTATGCTACCAGAAATAATAACTGGACACATTTATCCGACTTACATGACCTTGTCAAACATTGTGATCCATACATCGACACAACCTAAATACATAGTTATCCACACATCTACACAAAATGAAAATGCCAGACATGGTTAAGCTGATAATCAAGTCTCTTTTATGCATCAGATCTTAGAAGAGAGTACCATCTTATTGTAAGATAAAATTGTACAAGTTCTGTTCACAACATAATATGACATATCATTTAATGAAGACTTTTAATATGATTCTATTTTTTCATTTGTGTGTAAATTATATTATATTGACAAAGCTGCTCATAAAATATAATAGACTGTATTCAATTCATTCCCAACTCACTATCCCCAAAAATATATTAACAACTGACCCACCAAAGCCGCTCAGAAATTCATGCATAAATGCAACTTTGTAACGCCTTTGATTATGTACATTGTCTTTGTCTAAAGTTCTTATTTATGGAGTATTTTAAATAATAATTGACATATGTTAGATTATATATGATCTTTTTTTTATGTTTATCTTTACCATATAGCCATAATTGGCTATATAAACTCTTGTAGTTGGAACTTTTAAAATGACTGATGAATAAAACTGAATTTGGAGAAGCACTAGAGCTCACCTAAATTTCACATAGTGTCGGAAGACTTATCGATATTCGAAGTGTCAAAAGAACCCGAACCCTTCGAATATGTCTTCCCTTCCTGTCTTCACGATTGGCACAGTTTTAAGTTGGATTTTCGAGTATAAATGTTCCCAGCATCCAAATCGCTGTGACTTGCACATCATCATAAGTCTGTTATTACAAATCCATTGTTATCTTTTTGAATTTTTGTTATGATTAATTTGTTGATTTACTATAATATTAATTTGGTATTTAACATAATACACCATGCATGCCATATACAAATGATGCAAGCTCTGCAGTATGATAGCACCTTTTTGTTGGTACCTATTTAAAGTCATATGCACCTCTGCTGTATGAATTTTTCATTGTTCATGTTGTTTATGCTCATTATAAATAGGATTGATGCTTGTTGGCAACCATGAATACTTGAGATAAATATGGCTCTGTTGGTTATTTAATTAACATGTTTATTCTATATATTAAATCAGTTGATATTGGCTTGGTGATACCTTGCAGGAAAGCAAGTAATTCAAGGAAAAGCAAGCAAGGACTTCTATCCTTATATAGCTTTTGGGAATGCTCTCAAGAGCCTGGAAGAAACCAGAACTAAGCTAATGGTGGATTTTGATCCAACTAACTACTTTTTGGAGGATCTAAAGGCAAGTATTACAATTTAATGCATGGTACATTTAGGTTGAAAAATGATGTTAGAAGTTTTTTTTTTGTTTGCAAGAAGAGTTCCCAGATACCTTCAAGGTGTGGTTTGATTCTCTAGGAGGTGATGCAATTGGTTTGACATGGGAGAGAAAGGGAACAAAGGTAATTTGATTTGTTACTGGATGTCCTTAAGGATTAAACATTATTATCGACTAAATCAAACTGATATAAGAGTAATAGTAGTGGTGCTACAGTGCCACGATTGTGATTCTATTAGTGCAAAATACTAAATAAAATCACCATAACTAAATGTCAATTAATTGGGTTTATGGATGAACCAGTAAGTTAATTAGTAGATAAGCTAATTAGCATCCTATAATTTTTAATAATTTATAGGTACAACAAAAATTCTACAAAGCGGTATGTTGGGACAGAGGAATTCCCATATAATAGCATTCCTTGGAGTGAACTTAGAAATTTTCTTTTCTTGGTTATACTTTGTGGTCATCTTTTTCTTCCATTTCTCATTCTGATGCATTAATTTTTGCAGGTTTTATCGGATCTTTGAATTGATGAACAACTTAAGGTTGCTTTTGTCCCCAGTAAAGACGACAAGTGGTGATCGTCATATTGCTACAGACTTCAGTTAATGGTGCCAAAAACTTCAGTTGTTAGTGCTGGATTCAAGATAGCAGAGGATGATATGTGTATATATGATGATGTCTTAGTCATATCAATACACTAAGAGACTCACATATTATGTAATAAACTTTGTTCCTCTTAAACATTCTTCTAACTTTTACTTGACACTTTGTACATATATGAGATGTTTTAATATATTATTTTTGGCACATTAAAGTTTTATTATGTGTAATTGGTTTTGGTTAATTATTTGAAAATAAATAAATTTATATTTAAAATATTCTGATGATGTTTTGAAGGCATTTAAAATGTGTTGTTGAACTGAGTTTAGATGACATCTATAAGGTGTCGTGACATTAATGACATTTATTATTTTTATGTTTACATGACACATCAAAAGTGTCACAAAAATTATCCTTGACATTTATTAACTGTCATAGAATACTTTAAGAAGTCACTTGTAAAGTGTCATAAAATTGACGACATTTATCAGTTGTCATTGAAGAATGTTAAGATGACACTAATACAGTGCCGTGAAATAAGTATTACACGACATTAAAAAGTGTCATCATAAAGTTATTACACGTCACTTTTGTTGTGCCGTTGAAAGTCCAAAAACTTTCTATGACACCCCCTCTAGACAGCACTAGAAAATGTCATGAAAAGTCATCAACGACACTTTTTGAATGTCGTTAAAACACTTTTTTGTTGTAGTGCTATACCTGACCACCTCGTCCGTGAGCTCCCATCGAGTGCGGATGAGCCTTACTATAGTTAGAGATTCCCCATCGGCTACTGACTATAGGACTGTGAGCTCCCATCGGGCTGCGGTTACCCCGACTTACTATTAGTCACGCTTGATAGCACTATCTTTGACGGTATTCCATTTATAATTATTCTTTAGTCTCATATTGTTTCCTTGTACCATTTTTCTATTTTTCTCGCATGTTATTTACTGTACAGTAGGCATGTATATTATGTCTTGTTAGTCCTCTAGGGACCTGGTGATCTCTTCAGGTATTAGATGAAGGTATGGTTCACTGATGGAGGATGATTGCTACACCGAGACTGCAGGTATTGTCACGACCCGGTCCTAATTTTTTGGATCGAATCGGATCATGCCCAGCCTTCACCGTTGTTGAGACGGCGGTAGTAAGCTGTATCACTCATGCAGGTAATCAACAACACAAATTCTAATTGCCACAATTTTAATAATTCGAATAGTTTAAAACTTTTTACAACAAAATGAAAGATACATCTGAAATATATTGTTTTCCACAAACATCATGAATTATAAAAGAAGAAAAAAAATCTAGGCAACCAGCTCATCGGTCTCGAGATCATCGTCCTCTAGTTGGGATCTCGGAAAAAAATACCGCGGAACAAAGCATCATCAGTGATACCTAAAAATGTTGGGTCTCCAGTCAGGAGGGAGCAAAGTACAATTCATGCTAATTTAATAATTAAAATAATAATAGAATCATGCACTTTTAAACAATTTAGAAATGAACAGTTTTCTAACAATAAAACAGTGTGATTTGAATAGGCAATGAATATGACCGGCTTGGGTTGTACAGTGAAAGATATGGCTTATTTCCGTGTGTAAGAGGGGTAAGCTCGCACAGTAACAATAGTTACAGTAGTTACAGTAGTTTGGATGTGGTCATACTCATTACACTACTCCCCCAGTCCCCAAACAGTTACAGTAGTTACAGTAGTTACAGTCAGTGCTCTCGGAGAGAGTTCCGTGTTGCATCGTGGTTTAAACTTGCATTAAAATGATTACTAAATAATTGTAAACTAACACAAAATATACTTGCCTCAAATTGGACTGGACTTAAAGGGTTGAGACTTCGGGATGGGAAATCAGGTTTTTCCTTGAAATCCTACATTCGAAAAATTTGTCTCAGAAAACCAAAGTCGCCAATGTTACTATACTAGTTGCAATCTCTAGTTGTGTCCTAGTCAATTTTTTAGTCTTTATTTAACTAACACAACCAAAACGCTATTATTAGTGCGTTGCAATTAAGAAACATCAATTTATATTTAATTTCGAGAAAAATTGTATTTATCTGTTTATTTGGAAAAACTTGGTATTTTATAATTATATAAATATAAAACTAAATTTTTTTCTTTTTAATGAGAAATACATGAATTTCTATTTTAAAATTACCACTTAACTGCTAAGTGATAAAACATTTATTATTATTTTCTTTTTAAAATAAAATAAATAATTATCATTTTATACTACGTTCCCATGACCAAAAATCATCCAGAAAATAAAAGAAAATAAAACAAAATAAAACCTAAGCTATTACACTTTCTCACAGCAGGAAAAACAAATGGGCTTATGCCCTTTTACAGACCTTATTACATAAATTTAAATAAGAAAAGACAAATGTTAGTCTCTAAAAATCCTACAATAAAACTTAATAATTAATTAATTAATGAGTCTCAGATTTTTGGTCCAATCATCATATAGGCTAATGCCTCAACGTCCGGGCGAAACCGGTTTCGTTTGCACTTAGCCAGGGCCCATTGACCAATATGGTCGTCGCCCGAAATCCAAAATATTAATATTTTTTGAAAATCATTTAAAATCATTTTAAAATATAACTAAATTTTATGGAAATTCTGGCAGCATTTCCTCTATTTTTGGTCAACCCAAAAACTGGGAAAGTGCGCCATGATTTCCTACAAATAATCCCAAACCAGGGGAACCCAAATATATATATAAACACATCCATAAATCATTTTCGATATTTATTCGGAGAACCCGAACCAATTCAGAACTCCCGAAAACCATCCCAAAACATTTCCGAAAATTTCAGAATAATTCCAACCGTTGGAAACTTTTCCGAAAGTTTCCTGAAAAATCCCTAAACATCAGAATACTAAAACCGAAGAGCAATACAGGTTCCGAAAATCTCCGGAGCCAAACACGTAATCGAAAAACTGAATTTCTGAAGAAATTTGTGGACCAAAATTATCATAGACTATGACAGGGGACGAACTACTGTGATTACCAGAGATTACCCAAGTTGACGGAATCCGAAGGGTTGCCTCGGACTCGGAACACGCCTCGCCGGAGTTCGGCTGTGTGTACAGCACCCGAGTTTGAAAAAAAACAACAGCGGGGTTTCGCGGAACAGCACCAGAGAACGGAAAAGATTCCAGAAGAGGGGTCAGAAACTCGGAGAAGCATCGCGGAGCTCGGGAAGCTCTAGCCCGGAGGGACAGCACCGGAAAAACCACGCAGAGGGTGGCCCTGGTCGGGATCGGCCTGGAGACTCGCGGGCGGAGCCGAGCAGGGGCGCAGGAGGCCGGGCGCGGCCGGGGAGGTCGCCGGACAGGGCGCGGCCTGGGGCGGCACCCGGGCTCGCGGGGACCGGCGGCGAGGGGTGCGCCGGACTCGGGGTCTGCCGGGAGGAGGGCCGCGCAGGTCGGAGGAAACTCCGGTTAGGGCTAGGGATTAGGACAAGAAATTGGGGAAAGAAGAGGGTGATGGGGTTGGTGAAAGGAAAAGGGATTATATAGGAGATGAGCGGGGGTTACCGGATCCGAAGGGGTGAACGGCCGGAAGAGGAAGGGTCGCCAGTTTCCGGGAGGTAAGGGGTCGGCCAATCGAAAAGCTTCGGTTCTCAGTAGATGAGAACCCAACAGAGAATGAGAGTTATAACTCTCCCTAAAGTTAAAGAATGGTTTTTAGCTAATGGGTTAAAGGGCTACAACTATTTAGTTTGGGCCTAGAGTCATGGTCCAAGTTGATAACATAAACTTTAATGGGTTAAAAATGGTTTATGGGTAGAAAGCTAAAGCTTTTAAATGGGTTTAAATCCAATGGGCCAAAATTTTCAGAGACTTGGGTTTCTAACAAATGGCTAAAAAATGACAACTAATATAATTATTATAATTTAACATTTTACAACTCTAAAAATGTCAGTTGGGTTCGGGTCTGGCTGACAAACAAAAGTCCAAAAATATATATTCTTGAAAAATAATAATTTTAATCTAACTAAAACATAATATTAATTAGAAAATTACATGTTTTGATAAAATTTTCAGATTTAATAATTTTTCTAAAAATGCAATTTCCTAAATTAACAACTAATAATTAATTATATTAGCTAATTAAATTATATAAATAATTATCTGAAATTACGGGTTTCACAACATTCCCTCCTTAAGAAATTTCGTCCTCGAAATTAAAGGCAGGGTTAGGAGTAAACTCAAATTAAACAGGTACGGGTACTACGCCCATAACTCAGGTCCAACAATAAGAATTTCTAAGGCAGTCGTGGATGAGACGGTTTAGGGACAAGTTTCATTTATGATATCATCCATGCAGAAAATACAAAAGCGAACCAAAGTACACGAGGTTGATCAGACCATCATGCACCGATCCTGATTAGACAATATATTAGTGGATGCACCCAATAAAATACTGTCATGATCAAGCTTGATAAAAAAATAACTTGCAAAACTAGGCTAACTTAGCAGCATCAGTCAAGTTTAGAACGAAAGAATAAGTAATAGGAGTTATGTGATGGCTCAAATTTCTGATCTTCTTCTCACCTCTGACTACGCTTGCTACTGGTTTCTCTGGCACTGAAAGGTTGAGTCCAATCTTCAGCTCTGAATTATCCAAAATGTGACTCGGATCTGGAATGTTGCGTCTGAGCTGTGATACGTAGAAGACGTTGTGCACACTCTCAAGATTAGCTGGTAGAGCTAACCGGTATGCTACTTCCAACTCGTCTTAAAACTTCAAATGGCCTGATGTACCTGGCCTTAATTCCCAGCTCCGTCAAAACTGATCGTTCCTCTGGTAGGAGAAAAACTTCACAAAAATGCTCTTTCTTCAAACTCCACTGGTCGACGACTACTATCAACCTAATGATTCTGTCTGTCTTGGACAATCCTGAGCTTACATTCACCTTCTCTACTGCGTTAGTCACCATCTCTGGACCCAATAATACTCTTTTTCCTACGTCGTCCCATGCAAGTGGTGTACGGCAACGACGTCCATAGAGTGCCTCGAACGGTATCATACCGATGCTAACTTGGTAGCTGTTGTTGTAAGAGAACTCTACCAAGTGCAAATGGTCTTTCCAAGACCCTCCGAATTCCAAGACGCAGGATCTCAGCATGTCTTCTAGCGTCTGGATTGTTCTCTCTGATTGTTCGTCAGTCTGGGGATGGTAGGCGGTGCTGAACTTCAGTTTTGTTCCCAAGCTGTCATGCAAACTCTTCCAAAAGTGTGAGATAAATCTAGTATCTCGATCAGATACAATACTTACCAGAACTCCATGAATCCGGTAGATGTGCCGCATGTATAGTGCCATCCACTTCTCGGTGGATAAACCAACTTTGAAGGGGATGAAGTGAGCCGACTTAGTCAGTCGTTCCACAATAACCCAAATGGTATCCTTCCCTCCTTGGGATCGAGGCAATCCTTACACAAAGTCCATTATTATGTATTCTTATTTCTACTCCGGGATGTCAAACGGCTGCAACAGTCCTGGTGGTCTCTGCCTGCTAGCCTTTACTTGTTGGCAAATCAAGCATCTAGCCACAAATCTGGATACATCCTTCTTCATTCCATACCACCAAACGATGGTATGCATATCCCGATACATCTTATTAGCTCCAGGATGTATGGAATACTGCGACTGGTGTGCTTCTTGCATCAGCTCATTTCTCAATTTGTCAGATGGTACACACAGCCTCGTACCATTCTTCAATGCTCCGTTACTGGCGATAGAGAAACCTTCAAGTGTTCCTGCCAGCACTTTATCTCTGAGTTTACAAAGCGTCTCGTCTTGGAATTGTGTCTCATTGACTTTGTCCATCAGACTTGAATGCAATTGCAACTACATCATGATTGAGTCAGCTCCTACTTCTTTTTTCCATCTTCAGACAGTATAATCTCCAGTCCAAACTTCTCAATGTCTTCTAGCAGGTGCCGCTCCTTGGTCAAAACATCACCATAGGATATCGACTAAATGCCTCAGCGACCTCATTTGCCTTACCTGAATGGTACTGCAGATCGATGTCGAAATCCTTCATCAGCTCCAGCCATCTTCTTTGTCTCATGTTCAGCTCCTTCTGAGTGAAAACATATTTTAGATTTTAGTGGTCTGTATATATTTCTACTCTCTCTCCATATAGATAATGCTTCCATAGCTTCAATACAAAGATGACTGCAGCAAGCTCCAAATCATGTGTGGGAGAATTCTTCTCATGAGTTCGTAATTGCCTAGATGCGTAAGCAATCACTTTCCCATTTTGTTGAAGAACGCAACCCAAACCTTTACCTGAGGCATCACTGTAGATTGAGAAACCACCAGTTCCTGCGGGTAGCGCAAGGATTGGTGCAGTGGTAAGTCTTTTCTTCAGCTCCTCAAATGATGTCTGGCAATCTTCCGTCCAGATGAACTCTTCATTCTTCCGAGTGAGCTTCGTCATCGGCCCTGCAATTCTGGCAAAATCCTTCACGAACTTCCGGTAGTAGCCAGCCAAGCCCAAGAAACTCCTGATTTCAGCAACTGAGCTTGGGGTAGACCACTTCTCAACAACGACTATCTTCTTCGGATCCACTGAAATTCTTTCTCCTGTGACAACATGGCCAAGGAAATTCACCTTGTCTAGAAAGAATTCACATTTGGAAAGCTTACCATACAGCTTCTCCTTCCTCAAAGTTTCCAGAATTTTCCTGAGGTGCTCTTCGTGCTCCTCTTTCGTCTTTGAATAGATCAGAATGTCATCGATGAAGACAACGACAATTTGATCTAGATATTCATGGAAAACCTTGTTCATAAGGTTCATGAACACCGCAGGAGCATTCGTCAGTCCAAACGGCATGACCAAGAATTCAAACTGCCCATACTTGATGTTGAATGCCGTCTTGGGAATATCTTCCTTCCTGACCTTGATCTGATAGTAGTCAGATCTAAGATCAATCTTCGAAAACACCTTGGCTCTGTTCAATTGATCAAATAAGTCATCGATCCGGGGCAGAGGGTACTTGTTCTTGATGGTGATAATGTTCAGCGCCCGGTAGTCGATGCACATCCGTACTGTTCCGTCCTTCTTGGGCACAAACAAGACAGGTGCTCCCCAGGGTGAAGCTCCGTCTCGAATGAATCCCAGAGCCTTCAGTTCATTGATCTGGTCCTTCATCTCCTTGGCCTCCTTCAGGTTGACTCTGTAGCATCCCTTAGAAATAGGGAAGAGCCGGGGACTAGGTCAATAGTGAACTCTATGTCTAGATCTTAGGTAATCCGGAAAGACTATCAGGGAATACATCTACCATAAAGGTATAACTAAAAACTTTATTCATAATGGAGAATTACAGCAACACTCTCATGATTGTTCTAAGGACATCCTGTTACAACTTCTTACAACAATAGATAATGCTATTCAGCAGTCCGAAGTATTAATCTTCATGGCTCTGGATCTTGTATGAGCAGTCTCCAACTTCTTCATCTTCTATGATCCTCGAGTCTGCATCATGCCTTCCTACAGTGGGTGTAGAAGGTAAGGTCTGCTGGATGGGAAGAGAGTCCCTAGGTTGCGGCATAACAGGTGTAACTGGGATAGGTACTCTGGTATGATGGAAAGATAAGGGGCAATCCTTTACCCGATGTTCAACAGATCCACATACCAAACATTTCCTCAATCTCTTGCGACAAATATTGGCTTGGTGACCAGGCCTTTTACAGTAGTCACAAACCAATAGCTTCTTATGATATGACTGCCGGATAGTAGGGCTCCAACATCTTCTATATTCAGGGGCATCCCTCCTAGGACGAGGTTTCGCTCCAACTCGGTTTAAGATAGCTAAGGCTACATCATTGACGTTCTTCATGACTTCTATCGTGATATCCATCTGTTCCTGCTGGGCTTCAGCTTGAGCCTTCTGGGACTCCATGATTTCTTGAAATAGAGCAACCATTTGGGAGGTGTTTGCTGGTACTGGTAGAGCAACAGGAATGAGTACTTCCCCAAGGAAATGTAACTCAGTTTGAGAAGAGGTAGGAATCGCCAGTGTAGTGAAAACTTCACTGGATGCATTATGGGGACGATCAATGAGCTGCGAGGGAATAAACCCTGAACTTGGTTGAGGAGATGGGATATGATCCGGAGATGATACCTCATCGCCAGCAGGATTGGTTTTGTCAATAGCCATTCTCTGGAACGTTTAGGATGCAAACATAAGCAAGGTATCCTATCAGTCTATAATCAAACAAAAATATTTATGTATATAATTCGGACCTATGTTGTGACAATTCAATGTTCTAGTGTTCTAATTATTTCTAGGTATGTTTTTCCTAAGTTGCTGATCGGACCTGCATGGGCCACCACTAAAAACATGTCACGACTCGGTCCCAATTTCTTGGATCGAATCGGATCATGCCCAGCCTGTACCGTTGTTGAGACGGCGGCAGTAAGCTGTATCACTCATGCAGGTAATCAACAACACGAATTCTAATTGCCACAACTTTAATAATTCGAATAGTTTAAAACTTTTTACAACAAATTGAAAGATACATCTGAAATACATTGTTTTCCACAAATATCATGAATTATAAAAGAAGAAGAAAATCTAGGCAACCAGCTCATCAGTCTCGAGATCATCGTCCTCTAGTTGGGATCTCGGAAAAAAATACCGCGGAACAAAGCATCATAAGTGATACCTAAAAATGTTGGGTCTCCAGTCAGGAGGGAGCAAAGTACAATTCATGCTAATTTAACAATTAAAATAATAATAGAATCATGCACTTTTAAACAATTTAGAAATGAACAGTTTTCTAACAGTAAAATAGTGTGATTTGAATAGACAATGAATATGACCGACTTGGGTTGTACAGTGAAAGATATGGCTTATCCCCGTGTGTAAGAGGGGTAAGCTCGCACAGTTACAGTAGTTACAGTAGTTACAGTAGTTTGGATGTGGTCATACTCATTACACTACTCCCCCAGTCCCCAAACAGTTACAGTAGTTACAGTCAGTGCTCTCGGAGAGAGTTTCGTGTTGCATCGTGGTTTAAACTTACATTAAAACGATTACTAAATAATTGTAAACTAACACAAAATGTACTTGCCTCAAATTGGACTGGACTTGAAGGGTTGAGACTTCGGAATAGGAAATCAGGTTCTTCCTTGAAATCCTACATTCGGGAAATTTGTCTCAGAAAACCAAAGTCGCCAATGTTACTATACTAGTTGCAATCTCTAGTTGTGTCCTAGTCAATTTTTTAGTCTTTATTTAACAAACACAACCAAAACGCTATTATTAGTGCGTTGCAATTAAGAAACATCAATTTATATTTAATTTCGAGAAAAAATGTATTTATCGGTTTATTTGGAAAAACTCGGTATTTTATAATTATATAAATATAAAACTAAGATTTTTCCTTTTTAATGAGAAATACATGAATTTCTATTTTAAAATTACCACTTAACTGCTAAGTGATAAAATATTTATTATTATTTTCTTTTTAAAATAAAATAAATAATTATCATTTTATACTACGTTCCCATGACCAAAAATCATCCAGAAAATAAAAGAAAACAAAAAAAATAAAACCTAAGCTATTACACTTTCTCACAGCAGGAAAAACAAATGGGCTTATGCCCTTTTACAGACCTTATTACATAAATTTAAATAAGAAAAGACAAATGTTAGTCTCTAAAAATCCTACAATAAAACTTAATAATTAATTTATTAATGAGTCTCAGATTTTTAGTCCAATCATCATATAGGCTAATGCCTCAACGTCCGGGCGAAACCGGTTTCGTTTGCACTTAGCCAGGGCCCATTGACCAATACGGTCGTCGCCCGAAATCCAAAATATTAATATTTTCCGAAAATCATTTAAAATCATTTTAAAATATAACTAAATTTTATGGAAATTCTGGCAGCATTTTCTCTATTTTTGGTCAACCCAAAAACTGGGAAAGTACGCCATGATTTCCTACAAATAATCCCAAACCAGGGGAAACCAAATATATATATAAACACATCCATAAATCATTTTCGATATTTATTCGGAGAACCCGAACCAATTCAGAACTCCCGAAAACCATCCCAAAACATTTTCGAAAATTTCAGAATAATTCCAACCGTTGGAAACTTTTCCGAAAGTTTCCCGGAAAATCTCTAAACATCAGAATACTAAAACCGAAGAGCAACACAGGTTCCGAAAATCTCCGGAGCCAAACAAGTAATCGAAAAACCAAATTTCCGAAGAAATTTGCGGACCAAAATCATCATAGACTATGACAGGGGACGAACTACTGTGATTACCAGAGATTACCCAAGTTGACAGAATCCGAAGGGTTGCCTCGGACTCGGAACACGCCTCGCCGGAGTTCGGCTGCGTGTACAACACCCGAGTTTGGAAAAAGACAACAGCGGGGTTCCGCGGAACAGCACCAGAGAACGGAAAAGATTCCAGAAGAGGGGTCAGAAACTCGGAGAAGCGTCGCAGAGCTCGGGAAGCTCTGGCCCGGAGGGACAGCACCGGAAAAACCACGCAGAGGGTGGCCCTAGTCGGGATCGGCCTGGAGACTCGTGGGCGGAGCCGAGCAGGGACGCAGGAGGCCGGAAGCGGCCGGGGAGGTCGCCGGACAGGGCGCGGCCTGGGGCGGCGCCCGGACTCGCGGGGACCGGCGGCGAGGGGTGCGCCGGACTCGGGGTCGGCCGGGAGGAGGGCCGCGCGGGTCGGGGGAAACTTCGGTTAGGGCTAGGGATTAGGACAAGAAATTGGGGAAAGAAGAGTGTGATGGGGTTGGTGAAAGGAAAAGGGATTATATAGGAGATGAGCGGGGGTTACCGGATCCGAAGGGGTGAACGGCCGGAAGAGGAAGGGTCGCCAGTTTCCGGGAGGTAAGGGGTCGGCCAATCGAAAAGCTTCGGTTCTCAGTAGATGAGAACCCAACAGAGAATGAGAGTTATAACTCTCCCTAAATTTAAAGAATGATTTTTAGCTAATGGGTTAAAGGGCTACAACTATTTAGTTTGGGCCTAGAGTCATGGTCCAAGTTGATAACATAAACTTTAATGGGTTAAAAATGGTTTATGGGTAGAAAGCTAAAGCTTTTAAATGGGTTTAAATCCAATGGGCCAAAATTTTCAGAGACTTGGGTTTCTAACAAATGGCTAAAAAATGACAACTAATATAATTATTATAATTTAACATTTTACAACTCTAAAAATGTCAGTTGGGTTCGAGTCTGGCTGACAAACAAAAGTCCAAAAATATATATTCTTGAAAAATAATAATTTTAATCTAACTAAAACATAACATTAATTAGAAAATTACATGTTTTGATAAAATTTTCAGATTTAATAATTTTTCTAAAAATGCAATTTCCTAAATTAACAACTAATAATTAATTATATTAGCTAATTAAATTATATAAATAATTATCTGAAATTACGGGTTTCACAGGTATATTTAGTTGGTGTTTTACCTTTATCTTCCGTAATTAGATTTTGTCATATAATTGATTCTTGCTGTATTATAGCCTAGTCTTGCACAAGCTTCTATTTTCTCTAGCTTGTTCATGATAAACGTGTTATTGGGGATCCACTCTAATACGTTTACCTATTCTAGAATCAGTGTATTATGGTCTGATCAGCCTTACTGCACTTGATTCGTTATTGTTACCGATATTTAGTGGATTGAGATATAGTTGGTCTAGAACAACCATGCAGCTTATATGTTTTCGAACTGGACTGGAGTCCTCTCGATGTGTAGTTGGCATGTATACGTATCCTAGTCCTACGTATTTTGGGACTGGGGCGTTACATTTTTTTTGGTGGCCCATGCAGATCGAGTTAGCCGTTTCGGTTACGTTACTGTACCGAGCGGGCCTGCGAATATGATTAAATCCTTAGGAATCTCAATCCACAACTGTCTTGACAATTCTTTTAGAAATTTTTCTATCGTCCTTGAACTTCGTATTTGCTCTCGACTATTCTTCCTCGGCTTTCTCGTACCATCGCTCCTCGTCCCTTCCTATTTCGAAGTGATGAATGTTCATGCTATATAAATTTATCAAAAATTCTTAAGTTATAGTGTAAGATAGTTTGCTTATTGATTTTGATTGCTTGATAGATAGGAGGGATTAGAGATGCCATATGCCATAGGACATCATGTGTTTGATGAGGTAGGTTGACCAAAGGTGGGTAGACGTTCCCAGTATAGAAATAAGTATATGATCAACGTAGGTTACGCCCTTATGGTAGTCACTCAATTAAGAATAGAGTGTTAGTTCAAGTATAATGATTGACCTTCTACAAGAAAAACTGGACATAGTCTAACCCAACCCATTTACTATTATACCCGTCGGTTGTAAAGTTAGAATTAGACGGATTTGTAGGTAACACTTAGCTTGGTTGGGTAAAAAGAGACTCATATAATTGTGATAATAGTATGGTTAGGCGGGACAAGCCTTCAACATGATTATTGCAAGACCGCCAATACCAAGAAGAGCGACTAAAGATAACCATCTATAGTTTTATGATATAGATGTTGTAAAAACCAAATTGTTTAGGATTGATTATTACTTGAGTTATTAGGAGACACCGTAGTGACCTAGCGCATCCCTTGAACTATTTCTAGTTACTCTAGCGCGGTTCTTCTTTAGTGAGCCTTATTTTAATTTTGAGGACGAAATTCTTTTAAGGTGGGTAGACTGTAAGGACCCTAATTTTTGGGAATTTTTATTTTATTTTATACGATTAGATGATTATATTTATTGTATTGTATTTTCTTATTAATTATGATTATAGATGTACTTTTTTGTGTCTTTGATTCTTGGAGCACAAGACATGCCTATTTCTCGAAACGTCCTTCATGAGTTTTGTAGTAGACAGGATGACCTTCAATTTGGTATATCATGTCCCGTCCAAACTTGTCCCCTAGCATTCTTTTGACGTCGCGCAACTTCGGGTCAAATTTAGCAATTAGATTATTTACCATAATTCCAGACCTAACTTCCCATGTGAGTTCGGAACTCGATATAGATCAAAACCATTTGACCCAATATATAGTTTTGACCCATTTTGAGTCTACGACACACATGTCAAGGGTATGCCACTCAATCGAGTTTCCATGTACTATTTATTTGTGAATGGCACGAGAGACTCATGGGTTGACTTTTCGAGTTTGATTTGATTAAAAATAAATATTTGGACCCTAACCTAGCCAATCTGTCACGCCCCAGAACCAGAATACTGGAGAGCAGGGGAATGACTCAGCCAGCTACGTATTACGGGTAGATGAATACCGTATAATACGATCAATGCTGTCTAACCAGACGAGGGGGTGCATACTACATAAAAGTCTTTCTATGGTCACTTCACATCTATTGTCTTAATCATTCAAATAAGAAACATTAATAAAGAACATGTAAGATGAAGCAGTAAGGCGTCTCAAACGCTCAGTCAAAATGTTCTTGAGATCTGGCTTTACAAAACATAGCCAGATGGTATAGTAAAGTGTGCATAATTATTATCAGCTGCAGTCTGACTTAATTACAAGTATACAAAAGTAAGTACAAGATAATCCGACTAATATGTCGGTGCCAAACGGCTAAGTATAAGGTAAATAACAAAACGAGCGGTGAAGTAAGGGACCCACTCGAGTCCTCCTGCGATCATTCCTCTAGTATTGACCATCTTGGAGGTAGAAGTAAGCTGGATCCTCGGGGACCGGCTCTAAATCTGGCCATGCAAAACCAGAGAGGTTAGACCTCTAATAGCAAGTACCACAAGAAAGGACGATATGAAGGACTAAACCAGTAAGTAAAAGAATATAATGATAATAGATCTCTGCTTTCCACTAGGATTCACATCACATCACGACACTTCGAACCAACCTCCCAACCAAACAAGGACAGAAGTTGGCCCGTCATGTCCTGACATTCTGATCATCCCAGTTAGGTAACAGAGTAGTGCAGTACACAAACAAATCATCTTGAACGGCCAATCAACTACTACGGCTTGCTAATGTGAGTCCCAAGTTATCTTGGAATTATGCAATTAGGGATTCCTCAGTTCTTACTATGTGCGAGCAAGGCTAGTCTATCCAGTCAATCATGTGCGCCATGCATGAATTAGACGAGTCCTAGCAGAACGCCTGTCGATATACAATATACAATAATAATAAAAGCAGATACTGTTTCCTGCCCGTGTGGCAGATTTACAGTATCTGTGGGAACCAGCCGGCCCGTCGGGTACTACTCGTCCCAAGGGGGCTGCCATGTAAGAACTTGGGAATCCATTCTCTCCATGCCATCATTATTTTATTTAACTTAATAGTCTCTACGTTAAGCGAAATCCCATGCCGTGGATCATGGTCATTCAAATGAGTACTTTTGTACGGGGTACGATATGCGCAACTCTACAACGATACCCGTGCGGCTATGTTGTAGGTCTTACATAGCGTGATGCAACAATCAAATCTAACCACGGAGTAATCATGCCTTGACCATAAAGTACACATGCTGGTTTTTGTAAGAAAATAAATAACTAAATAAATAAATAAATAAATAATTTGAAGCCTGCATGTGCCTGTTATGCCAATATTCGGGATCGACTAATCGAGTACAATAGTTCATTACATGAACGTGTCTCATTCATTCAATTCAATAAGACGACTAGCCAGTCTCTTAGTTCCACTAGGAACGCATGATCAATTATTAGTCAATGTCACAATCATTATCAATGGTGACAAGGCATGAAAGTCAATTAGTATTACATGGGGTCGAGCCTATAACTCCTCAGAGTTAAGTTCTAGTCATACTGGGTATCCATGGATCAATCAAGACACATGACACATTCCACATAACAATATGTATTAACAATATTAACATATCATGATTTATCAAGTTCATGCAAAAAGGTGTAAGGATATAATAGGAGAATTATCATGCCATCATTAAATGATTAATTTATAGAACAAATAAAAACACCCAGGTTAGAAAGCCACGCCAACAAGTCTATACTAAGGCCAAAAGTCATGCCAAGTCTAGTTGGAGTGAGCGTGTAAAATAATACACGCGGATAAGCGTGAGCGTGAAAAAGTAATTCACGCTGGCATGCACAGTGTGAACGTAAAGGGAAATTCACGTACGCTCAAGCGAGCGTGAAAAGGTGACAAGAAATCCACGCACGCAAGGATGTGCGTGACTAAAAATACACGCACGCTCATGGATGTGTGCGTGACTGAAAATACACGCACGCTCATGGATGTGTGCGTGACTGAAAATACACGCACGCTCATGGATGTGTGCGTGACTAAAAATACACGCACGCTCATGAGAACGTTAGCGTGACTAAAAATACACGCACGCTCATGAGAACGTTAGCATGACTAAAAATACACGCTAACATGTAAGAACATGAGCGTGACTCAAAATCCACGCAGACACGTAGAGACGTGTGCGTGACTGAAAATACACGTAGCCACATAAGAACATGTGCGTGACTCAGCCTTCGTCCCAGCCAGAAAATGAAGTTCCCAGCCAGAAAACACGCTAAGTTGGTAGATCAAAACCCATGAACAGCAGAAAACACAAACTTAGATCTAGAGAAAACAAGCCACAGAAATCACATATGCCAAGCACTAAACTCTCTCAAGATCATGAGAGGAAGAGTAATGATCCATAAAAATGGATGATTGAGAAGCAAGTTTGCACTTGCCTTCTCCTGCTGCTGGTAGGTGGAGAGTGATGAGAGGAAGAAGAAGAAGTAATGGTGAGAATGAGAGTTATGAGGAGAGAGAAGGAGATGATGACTAAAATAGCAAGGGGGTGATAGGTGGAGAGTTATTGGACCGGGTTTAAGGGGAGTCATCCAAGGCCAAACCCGAAAGCAACACAAGGAGGTAAAAAGCAGAAAATAAAATACAGGAATAAAATGCAGATATTAAAATTGTAGGAAATTAATTAACATGGAAATTAAAGAGCAGATAATTAATTAATATGAAACATGATAAATACGAATAACGAATTATAGAAATTTAAATACAGGATGATACATGATAAATACTAAAATAATTACGTTCAAGCAATATACGTATTAAAATACGTATTCTGGGAACGGAGAGTGACACAATCCCACCTGGTAGGAAGTCATGTTAGGTTTCCATGACTTAGTAGGATTATTATGGATTTATTTTGGATGTTATACAGTAAATAGATTTAAATACAATTTTGTATATATATGATTATATTTATAATAGCCTAATACTATATATATATATATATATATATGGGCCTAGTCATGGTTAAATTTTGAGATGCATGTTGACTAAGAATTTTGGCACGGGGAGCGTAGTTGTGTGCTTTGACTAGTGTTTTAGCCATTATAGGGAAGACCGAGCCATATGTGTGTTCTAACTAGAAAAACCAGTCAAAGTTGTGACTTGACCCCTATAAATAATTTAATTAGTTATTTATTAAGAATATGACTCTTAGGAGACCCGCTTGTACCAATTTAGCCCGAACTTGACCCGAACCCAACCTAAACCTATGTAGTCATATAGTACGTCTGAGGACGTCCATGTAGATGTATGTTGTGTTGGTATTTTATTTTAGTGATTTAGGAGGCAATTTTAGAAATTATTATTATATATCTATATATTATATTATAAATGTTCTTGCTATTACGTTACTACTTTATTTGTTAATATGATAACTAATTTCCTTTAATTATCCTTATGGATTTTTGTGTGGATTTTGAATATATATATATATATATATATATATATATATATATATATATATATATATATATATATATATATATATACTTGTGTGTTTACCTATTAAATAAGGTTTAGGAATAATAAATTACTATTTACAAATATTTGATATTTATTGCTAATAGAAATAAATATTAATTGCATGTACATAATTTTTTTTCTTATGAATAAGCCCTATACTAAGAATAGTATTATATATATATATATATATATATATATATATATATATATATATATATATATATATATATATATATATATATATAACTATATATAAAATAGATTTAGATAAGGAAAAAATATATAATTATTATCTCGCGAGATAACGAATATCTCGCGAGATAGTGAGTCATATATTCACCCGACCCTTCCCCCTAAAGAGCAGAGCAGCGGCAGCACCAGCATTGGCAGCAGCAGCGGGGCTAGGCAGCCACCACCGCCGCACCGCCGGACCCCGGCGCGCCACTCCCTCGCGGTCGCACGCGGCCAGGCAGCGCCGGAGCGCTCACAGTGCCGACATCGGCCACAAAGTAGCAGCAGCAACCGCCCTGAACCCCTAACTTTGCAGGTATCGTTCTCTCTCACCTCATCATCGAT
>JANAVB010033236.1:0-41417 GCA_029216955.1 Iris pallida | reverse complement strand
TGGTTTATATCTCAATTCTATGGTATATGTTGGTGAGTAGGATGAAAAATTTATACGAAGATTTTTACACGTAGAAACTTTCATAGGTTCTATCTCTCGTACCAATTAATATTGTGCCTTACTCAATTAAATTAAGAAATTTTTAGCAAATGTCCATATACCTCCCACTTTTTTAAAAAACGCAAATGTTCTCATTCTTTTATACAGAACAAAAATATTTAGGATATACCCCTGCTATTTAATTAAATTTTTGGCTGATTTACAAAGGATTAGACATTTGTTGTTTAAAAAAGTGAGAGCATATGTTAGTTTATATATTTGAATCGGAGCATTTGCTAAAAAAATCCTTAATCTTTTATTGGTTCTAATGTCGGACAGAAATGGAGAATCATTGAATAATATTTTTTAATACAATTTATGTATAAAAACTATACCAAGTATGATAATTAATTTTTTAAAGTACAATAATGATAAATAGAATAGAAACTCAATTTTAGAAATCCTCAGATCCTCATTTGCCAAATTTCTCATTTGTTAATTTCTCGTGTTTGTTAAGAAGATTGACGGATAGATCGCACGAGATTTTTTTTTTGGGAAAATTTATCAAATGTCCAAAAACTGTAAAAGTTTTATGAAAATCCACAACAAAATAACATTTATCGCATGCCCAGATTAGCGAAAAATATATAAAAGGGTGCGGAATGACCTTTTTGTCCTTAAAATTATTAAAACACCCACGAAACCTACTCTAAAAAAAAACGTTTCGATTCTTCCATACGCTGCTCACTTTGGAATATAGGTTTTTCCTCAAAAATCTCCAAACCTTACTTCAAAAACTCGTCAGTGACTCTCCATTCGCAATCTTCACACCCGTTGTAAATCACAGAGAATTGTCATTCTCCGTATAAAATGACGGAATGGCCATTTTTCGTATTAAATCCCGAAGAATAGTCATTATCCGTGTTAAATGACGGAGAATGGCCATTTTCCGTGTTAAATGCAGGAGAATAGTCATTATCCGTGTTAAAATCACGGATAATTGCCATTCTTCTTGTTAAATTGACCTATTCTCCGTATTAAAATGACGGAGAATAGCCATTTTCGTGTTAAAATGCAAGAGAATGGTCATTCTCCGTGTTAAATCACGGAGAATTGTCCTTCTCCGTTGTTAAAATCACGAAGAATTGTCATTCTCCGTTGTTAAAATCACAGAGAATGGCCATTCCCCGTTGTAAAATCACGGAATAGTCATTTTCGTGTTAAAATCACGGAGAATGGTCATTCTCCGTTGTAAAATCATGTAAAATGGTCATTTCTCGTGTTAGAATGCAGAAAAATGACCATTCTCCGTGTTAAAATCACGAAAAATGGCTATCCCCCGTTGTAAAATCACGGAGAATAGCTATTCTTCGGAGAATAGCATTTCCCGTGTTAAAATCACGGAGAGTGGCTCCCGTGTTAACATTCAGGAATAGTCATTCTCCGTGTTAAAATCACGAAGAATCACGTAGAATGGTCATTCCCCGTGTTAGAATGCAGGAGAATGACCATTCTCCGTGTTAAAATCACGGAGAATGACCATTCCCCGTGTTAAGATCACGGAGAATGATCTTTTTTTTTTCTTTTTTTTTTTAAAAGTATATAGATTGATATCATACTTTTCATTGTTGTGTCTTATATCAGTGCAAACAACCGAGGAGCACAGTGACCTAATCGTCGAAAAACTTCAAATCTCTCCACGAAGATGATGATGATGATGAAGATGAGCGATGATCGGAGTTCGACTGAAGAAAAACATAGTGAACTGCGAACGATCTTTGCGATCTCTGTTGAAGATGAGAGCAATGGAATTCAGATATCTCGTGAAGAAGAAGAACACGAAAATCGCAATCCAAATCTGAGTTTGTGAATTCAAATACATATATATGACCAAATTTGTGCGATGGGTAGTTATGGTATTATCAAATAGTAATTTTGTAAATACAGAGCATCTAAAGGAAATCTTGGAATATTTTAACGTGAAAATACATAATTTTGAGTATTTCATAAAATTCATCATGCGGGTGGATTTTTCATAAACACCCATCCTGAAAGTGGGTATTTCAGCAATTTCTTTTTTTTTTTTTTGAAAAGTAGTCAAATACAGACCTAGGCAAAGCCCAATAAGTTTCTGCAATGTGCACTGATACTTCTCTGAACCATTCCCATCTCCTCCAACTGATCCATATCCTCTGAGCACTTAAAAATCAGCTTCTATGAAGGTTCTGATGGTTTTATGCAAACAACATTTACTCCTATCAAATAAAGTGTTTGATGCAAGTTTTAAAAATAGTTGATCAACACATGACTTATATACTTGCCTACTTGGTAATATGCTGCCTCGGCAATGCATGTTCTAGGCATGAACAAATTGTTAAATTGCACACATGCATTTGAACTGGCTATAACTAATTCCATTTACTCTTATTTTTTGGTAGCAGTTATAAGGTTTTTAAAATACCGATTATGAGAGGTCCAATTTTTTAACTCTTTTAAGTAGCAACTTTAAACCAATCTAATACATACTTGGTAAGTTACGGAAGAAAATTAAAACAATAAAATTACTTATATGTGCATATATAACACAAAAGTCTTTCCAAAGAAAGATATATAGTCTCCCAAACAATAACTTATACACTAATATAACTTGCAAATATGAAATGATTTGATAAGTGACAAATCATAAATGTTGAGAGCAAAACATTCACTACCACATCAAATGGCCCGCAATATTCTATGGCAACCATTCACTACCAAATCAAATGGACTGTAAAATTTAAAAAATTCACCCCTTGGAGAAGTAGCCGTTAGATGAGACCACAAGAAAAACAAATATGAAAAAGAAGAAATAGAGTATTGCATTGTAGTTGTAATTATATTTTGAGTTATTTGTATTTAACACCCCCCGGAGGGGTTGGGGTTACTACAATTACAATTAATGGATAATGAAGGAATAAAAAAAAAGTGGAGATATGATTAACAATTTGAAGATAAATACAAATAACTCTTATATTATTATTTTTGGATAAGTATAATTGGAAGAAAAAAAAAATTCTCCAAAACATTCCGATTTGAGGTATTTATAAAAACATTCGAAATTGTAGTGCACTGGTTTTGGAAGATTTTTGAACCAATCAAAACCATCGACTCAAAATATTTACCAAATAAATTTGTTTAAACACTCGATGGGTTCAGAAAAAATTTAAAACGCCCATCAAACCCTTACATAATATCATTCAAATAAAGGACAACTGTTCTATGTCCTGTAAATATGAAGATCATATATAGATATAAAATATTCGAAGCAAAATTTGCCATCAGACTGCCAAAGCAATTAACCTTACAAGTTGAATTAACCTACCAGGCCTCAAATACAGAGAAATGTGGGAAGAAAAGAACAAGGGTCTACTTGGATTGAGGTAAAAAAAACAGAGTTAGGTGAAGTTAAGGAAAGTTACAAGTGAGATTCGAGAAGAGGAGAGTCAATGCATATGATCTTGCTTGAATTGGAGAGAAACTTAAGTTGGATGACTCTAATAACTCTTATTTGGATTGAAAATGTTAAGTTGAAGGAAGATTAATAAAAATAAATATTTACAAAATACTCTTATTACTATGGCATAAAATTAGATTAATTTGATTGAATTTTTAATTAAAATTTGTCAAAATATCTTCACAAAAAATAATAGCTACAAATATGATATATATAAAAATAACTAGAATCCAAACACAATAAAATTAAGTAACATGAGAATTATATATTTCTACCACATACAAAAATACTCTTATTACAATAATGGGTCATACTACTTCAACAATAACTTGAAAGAGAAGCGTGAAGCAAAAGTAACAGGTTGATAACCATACCACAACTTATAGCGAAAGAGAAGGTAAGTACAGGGAAACTGTACAGGTTGTGGTTAATCTGGGGCGCGGAGTAACTAAGACGAAGCGATCAATCTATCCACCGAATCCACAATTTTCTACACAGTTAGAACCTCGGAGCAGCCGATGGGATTCTAATACCTCCAACTCCAGCCATAACAGCACCACGTTTCTGCTTCAAGTACACAACTGAGCATCTAACTAGCAACAGACCCACCGTCATTATCTGTTAAATAAAGAAACTCTACTGATCAGAAAATGCATGTTTTTTATTGCGATATCAGTAACTTACAGAAAATATGGGGGCACTCTGATTAAATTGAATTTACTTGCCAAGAATTTAAAAGCGGATTATCAATAGCTCCAATCAAGGGGCAATGTAAGAAGTATGAAATACTTGAACATTAGATGAAAGAAAATTGCGGTACTTTGTACCAGGATAATTTGGTTGCGGATTATAAGTAACCTTAAGGAAGCACATCAGGACAAATAATTCTAGGTTAGTATGATTAAAAGATGACAGTTTGCATAGACATAGTGTCCATGCAATTCTATGTTGCATTTTAACCAGTGGAAAATAAATATTACCCCAATTTCATGCTCACAGTAAACCTCCTTTTCTTTCATGAGTATTTCTACAACATCATGTATCATCACCAACCATGCACTACGCTGAAATCATCATATGCATTGCATGAAGCAAAACTTGAAGTTTATATGGATACAATTTCTTCATTGGGGGCATAGACATACATTCTCTATTTCAGACACACAAAAACATACTTTCACCTTGAAATATCAGGGGTGTGGGCTGAAGGGGAAGAGAACGGTTAAACGTTAATCCTCTGCTAAACTACTACGTATTTATGCAAATAAAAGAAGTATCATTATAAAGCATGAAGTTTATGTGAACTTGATGTTGACAGTACATGAACCATAAACTTTTCCAGAGCGCGTGCCATTTAGAGGATAATTAATTGCCAACAGAGTTGTTCATAGTTATGCACTGCCTTCTGGAACTTAATACAATACATCATGCTCATTCCCTTTAGTTAAAGAAGAATTGGAAGTCCACATTCCGTATGGCTGCAAACCTTCTTAGTTATCTTCTTTTTTGTAACACTAAAAAAAAAAATTGCAGTTTACAGAATAACTAGTAGTATGAACATACCTTTTAGATTTATTATGTCACTTCATGCTAATAATGTCGAATGGTCTTCGTTTGAACAAGTGGGGGAGGCCGAAACAATAATGATCTTGAACCAAAAACATGCAAAAAGCCATTCAGGAGGCAAAGTAATGATAATTATCAAGCTCCTCTATCAGTGGTGTAACGTTTCCACTTATTTTGATGCTACTTTGATCTTGTTGGATAACAACTTTCATTTCTATTATCTGTAATATATAAGATGCACCTTATTGTTGGTTATCTTGCATACCCAGTGCATCAATATGAGATTATTGCCAATGGCAGACCTTACTTGTGATCTTTTCTTGGTCTACACCAGTAAATGTGGTATGAGCTTAACTGACAAGCCCATAAGCCTTGAAGGTTTTATGGCAAATTGGCAACAATCTTCTTACCCTTTCTTGCTCTGTGAGGAATTGTGCGACATTATTTGCTAATCTGAACAAAGGGATATGTTAAATGTGGTCAATTAACCTATCCAAGGAGTCTTTGTGAGTTAATATGTTCCCTATAGCCCATCCCATTGTTTTGGGAAAAGGTGAATAATAATCACAGTGATCATTATTATTAGGTACCTGGTTGGGCCATCTCATTCTTTGTTCATCTATATTTTATAGGTCATAACAAATAAGTATCTATACCTTTTCCAACTATATGACGCAGGGTTTGTAAGTTAGATAAGTATGAACTTGTCAACAATAAATACTCATTAGTTGTGAAGTATACTATGAATAGCCCACCAGTTGTAAAAATTTAATGCAACAATACTTGACCTAGGAGAGTTGCAGAGCATAGCCTGAACCACAGATGCACGAAGTTCGCGAATAATATAGATAACTTGGCCAGCTAAACAAACATATGCTAGTATCATTAGATTCCATACCTCAAAACCAAGAACAGACAACTTCTCTTCGCCATCAACCGGCACACAACTCCTATAAATAATGTAGCTCTGCTTTGCAGCGTCCTTTGTTTATGGATCATCTAATACTTTCTCCATTTAAGTTTTCTTACTACAGTAAGGAACTGTTCGTGCACTGTCACACTTGACCCATGGTCATGATGAGAGTACAGACTTCTTTGTGTTTTGTTGGTAGTTTTTTTTTTTTTTTTTTTGAACTTTCTTGATTTCCACAATTTAGAGGCACACGATATCCAGTTTCACTGCAGCGATATTTCTCATCATTCTGCATAAAATCAATTACATTCATGTAAGCAGAAAAATAAACACAGCCTAAAGAGCATGAAAGATAGACACAACCACAAACCGAAGCTTTCATATCCAAAATCCTTGCAACCTTTCTCGGTCGCATTAGCAAACACTGCATGTTTCTACTGAGGAATGTCCCAGGTGTGTATTCCGTAAGGATCCGTTCTCACAGATTCTCCACAAAGTTTTAAGGAATGGGTATCTCCTAAAAGTTAAGTTGACAAGTGTAAGTGCACATTTCAATAAGTTTTTTTAACAGGCGAAACATATGTTTGAAAAGGAGTGCTTGCCTACAGTGGAGAAAATAGATTAAAAGCTCAATAATTGGAAGGGTGCAAATCTTCCAAGAGGTGGAAAGCTGATTTCATGCAATCCAGCCTCTCAACTATTGTCATAATGCATGTGCGTAAGAATTGATGGATTAAGGAGAGAGTTCCAACCAAGGTTATAAACGGCGGTAGGCGGGTGTGCGGCGGAGAGAGTCCGCCCCTACCGCCTAGGCGGTCGATACATTTTGAATACTTTTTACTGATTTGCCACTTTTTTTTTTTTTTTTGCATAATATGCATATTTTAAGGGTGTTCCATACATAACTAAGTTGTAGAACGAAGATTTATAAAGTTTTAGTTTTGTAAAAGTGAACCATAGGCCCATAATACTTAAAAAAAAACTTTTTGGCCAAAATATTTTGTTAAGTATTGCTCCGTCTAGGCGCCGCCTACGCGCGTCACCTCCGCCTATGCCGCCAACCTCCGTTGGCCGCCTACTCCACCGCCTACCGAAAAGCGGTGCGGAGAGGGACCGCCTACCGCCTAGGCGCCGCCTAGACGGCCTAGGCGGACGCCATTTAGAACACCCAACAGAAAGAAATACTAAAATATGTGACCGTATTAACTGTTTGGTTAGTGGAAGGAGATATCAGGTATGTTACATGTAAAGGTAAAAAGAAACACACAGGAAAAGATATCTAGACTTCAAGTTTCAAATGTTTGAATGGAGGATCTTCTAGGGAAGTTGATCTGGAGATGCATGAAGGAGCTCATGACGACTTGGGCAAGGCTAATAGAACATAAAACATAGTACTATTTGATGGATGTGGGACCTTCTCTAACGCTCAAGGTATTGGCAGAAACTCTTTGGTGATGGTGGGTAGCGTTTGTGTGCGAGTGTGATGATGATTGCAGAAGTTCACAACAAATAAAATTATGGTTGGATAAGACAAATGGACAGTGTATAAACCCATGACTCGTTTACTCACATTCTCGCTCTTATGTATTTATAGGACTATGTCCGGAGCTGGAAATGACCTGCTTCATGGAGCTTACTCAATGAAAGAACTACAAGAAGATGAGTGGGAAGAATTGCATGTGTCCTATAATAATGCTACTCCGTTAAACAAATCAAAAGTCGCTTCCAAAGTTATACAACACATATGACTTGACAACTAACTGGTAAGCAATGAGTTGCAAATAAAAAATTGAGATAGGATCATAGGAGCCAACAGTGTTGTCTCACACTAAGGTCAAGAATTATCATACCAATGTTTCTCAAATTTAATCATACCGAAAGCAAAGGTGAAGTCCATTTCTATACAAGACTTATAAGGCAAGTTGGAGAAGACCAAAATTGGGGAGAAGAGAAATAACTCGGACACATTTTCGACAGCATTCAGTTGAATCTTTATGGCCAGCAAAAATGTTCAATTAAAAGACCAACCTTTTTGGTGCTTAGAATTCAATCTTTATGACCTAAGATTAGCTTTGAGGATCAGAGATCTCACTTGTGCTTAGAATTCAATCTGCCAAAAAAAAAACACACTTTTGTGACATCTCACCTGGATCATTTCACACTTATCAGCTGATAGTTTATCGAATTCCCAACAAAAACTCATATTTAGGTCAAACCCATTGGATTCTTTCTTCGTATCCATAAACCCAAGCTAATCTTAGGTCATATCTATTCTATCGGATACGCAATTCCAAAAATTTCACAAGTAGTAACATGCAATCCCCAAACATTTATCAAATTCCAAACAAAAGCTAATAAAAGTTCGAAGTAGTAGGGAGCATATTGCTTGGCAGAGTAGAAAGGAAATACGATGGCTCCAAAAATGTGGTGTCGTGTCCATTTCCGTGTCAGTACCGCATAGTGTTTGTGTCCACAGAAACACTGATACGAACACGGGAGCGCCTTTGGCATGTGCTGATGTGTACGTAGTTTGGAGTGCCCTTCTCGTGTCAGATACGTGTCCGACACATAAAGGCACCAACTTTAGGTGTGTCCATGTTTATTCTTAGCAGTTACAGATCGGAAAGAGAGAGAGGAGAGAGAAAGAGAGGGGTATGATGGTAAATACGTGGGACCTTCTCGTTGTAGTCGCAGTGCAGGGACCGGAGGGAGAGCACTGGAAGGAGGAGTTCCCCTTGGTCTCTCGGAAGCCGAGCAGAGACCTCTTCCCCCCTCCGCCGCCGGAGTAGAAGAATCCCTCCACCGCCGCCGCCGAGGGATCGACGGAACGAAGAACGCCACCGCCAGTAGAAACCCTAGTTCCGTCCGCCTCCTCCTCATGACTTCCACCGCCTACTACCGGTGGCGGAAATGAGCGAGTGACATGGGAGGAGATCCCTCCGTCTCTCTCTAAAATTTGCGCAGCTTTTACGGGGTTGCCTCCTCCTAATCCAAGTGTTGTTAATGGGTCCAGTTCGGGTCGTGTCGGATCGGGTTTGCAGTTTTATATCTTATTATTACTAGTCTACATGTACGTTAGAATATCATAAGGTCAGTTGTCTTATTTTTATCTTTTTCAGGTGATTATTCATGTGTGTATATTTTCTTTTTACAATGCCAAAAGATTCAAATACAAATTTGTTCATTTTTAATTTTCTATTGAGAATAATTTTTGGAAAATTGCGAGGATAGAAATTTTTTACCATGGGAACATGAAAAGTTGTATGGAAAAAGAAAACTTGCATGCAAACTTTATTGCTTTGACTCTTAAACAAATGACATGCAAGTTGGCATAATAACATCTGTTTATAAAATACTCAAGGATATTTTAGGAATTCAAAAGTTTCACCACCAAGTTTTCCTATATATAGTAGAATAGATTATTTTTTTTCATATAAGTCTAACAAATCTAATTATATTGTATATATATGCACGTGCCTTACACGTATTTCATACTATTTAAGAAGACTTTTTCTATGGGCACCACAACAATTACTGGGGGAGTCATTTTACTAGGGGACAGCCTAGGTTTGAGGAACTTTTACTGGGGACGTCCCGAAAATTACTAGGGGACAGCCCATGTTGGCAGTCCTACTTGCTGGAAAAAATTGGGCTAGCCCCAAGCAAAAAATTTTGATGGCAAACTTGTAATTTTTTGTAAAAATTTTGGAATAGCCCCAAGTAATTGGTGTGGTGCCCTTAGAAAAAGCCTTTAAGAATAGCAAATAACGACCTCATTAAGTTTTGAAAAACTCCAGGGAGATCGAAAAAAAGGCAAAAACCAACCAAACAGCCATGTGGCGGAGCGTGATTGGCCGAAAAAATAATGACCTCAGCCACCCTGATAACGTGGGCAAAAAAATCCGGCCAATCACGGGCCGCCATATGAACTCGGTTTGTCCTGCGGTCCATTTTTCGGTATGTGTAGACCTGTTAATTTTTTTTTTCTTTTTTATAGGTAATCACGTAACTGCTCATATTAAATTTAATGAACAATAAACATAAATAAGGACATTTTTGGAAATAAAAAATTACGATAAAGTCTACTTTTCTCATTATATATTAGTATAGACTAGTATAAATATATATTTGCACGTGCGTTTCACGTATTTCAATTGTCTCTTAATTAAATTTGTATGTACTTGAAAAGAGCAAAAGGTAACGTGTATTGGAATACTAAAAGAAAGATCTCGTAACTACATAACTATCCATATTAGAATAAATTATTTTTTTAATTGGAATATATGTAAGGATATTTTTGGAAGAAGAAAAATCACATGCCTTGCACGTTTTTTTTTTTTTTTTTTTCAATTAACTTAAGTCCGTGGGTTGTGGCCTAGTGGTCGCAACGGGGGCCCCGGCATGGAACGTGCAGGTTCGAATCCCCCTTGGCACTTGCCAAGCCGGAGAAAAGGACACCTCAAAAAATTAACTTGAGAAGACTACTTAGGAAGACCAAAAGACAATCTTCTTAATTACTAAGTTATCCTTATTAAAAGTAAAGAACCATTTTAATTAGTATAATATGCAGGGGTATTTTCGGAAGAAAATTTTTACGACGAAATCTAACTTTTGGCATTATATATATATATATATAAGAGAGAGTGAGAGAGGAGGGATCCACATCTCCGATTTATGCATCCCATGCTATCCACGTTGGATGTTGTTTAAGTCATCTAATCTTAACCGTTGATTTGAATGATTAGATGACTTAAACAACATCCAACGATTGTTAATATGGAGATATTTGAGAACATAACGTGTTCTGGAATGACATATGAAAAATCATTGTACTAATTATGTCTCTCTATTTTCAGTTTTTTTTCTAGATCTATAGTAGTTCTAATCTATATCTACTCCGCTTATGTGAAATTTTTTCTTTCTTGTGAAGTTTTTTTAGAAATTCTTGTACATCTATAGTAGATCTAGTCGATTTACTCATAAATCTGCTAGATGTACTACATACTGCTTAGATCTAGTATATCCAGTCGATCTACTCCAGCCATAAAACACTTAATTTTTTAATAAGTTTTTTTGTTGCGTACGTCAATACTTTGCAAAGAAAAGAAACATGTACTGCCATCGAAATGCTTTTCAATGAAAATTTTCTTCATTACATTTTTTTCATTTACTAGTAAAATAATTTTATTTTACAAAATAAAATTTCATAAAAATGCCAATTTTTGTGTGAAAGATAAAATATATTAACTAATTCAATAAAAATACTTGGGAAGGAAAAAATAGGGTAACCACCATATCTCCAACCAATATCTATTTTCACCCACCATCCAAACAAAAGAACTCATTTTTTTATCCATTTTCACAACCATCGTAACAACGAAACTTCTTTTTCCTTTGCATTCAACAATCATCCAAATAATTGAAGTTCTTTTTATCCGCCCTAGGCCTTTCGAATTTGTAGGCCTCCAATTTTTTTATATGTATTGTTTATACTAACTTATCTATTCTACTATATAATGACAAAAGTAGGCTTCACCGTGAAAGTTTTTTTTTTTCAAAAATACCCTTTGTTTATTGACTAACTAAAAAGATTAATCTATTCTACTATATAATGCCAAAAGTAGGCTTCACCGTGAAAGTTTTATTTCCAAAAATACTTTGTTATATTACTAACTAAAAATGTTGGAATTATTCAATAATTAAGAGGCCACACATGTAAAATTAATTGTGTTTGGGCTATCTAAATAATTAAGCCAAATTAAAGTGGTCTATTTGGAAATTGGCTTAAGGGTATAATTGACATGGAATTAATGTGTAGATACCGGAGATAATTCTAATTTGATGAGGGGCCAAATTAGAAATATCAAAATACACATGTATATATATATATATATATATATAATATATATATATTGTGTGTGTGTGTGTGTGTGTGTGTGTGTGTGTGGTGTGTATCATTAGGGTTATGGTCCCCAACTTATACGGTCACTAAAGAGAGATTTTCTCTTTTCTCTTCTGCATCCCCATCAACAGAAAGAGAGGGACAAAGGATTCGAGTTCTCTTTGTCATTAAGGGTCGTAGCAAGTTGGAAGATCGAACCCCATAAAAGGACGACCGCTTCAAAATCCATCAAGCCTAGCAATGGATTCAGGTACGCTTCCGCAATTTTTTATTATGTTCTTCATCTCATGAATCGACATGGTACAATAAATTTCTAACAAGTGGTATCAGAGCCTTCTGTTTGATTTGTGAGGTCAAAGTTTTTGAATCCAATTTTTATTGTTGTTCTGGAATCCTAGAATGTTCAATATAATTTAATTTAGGCTTCTGATTGTTCGATCAAGTTTTTTTTAATGATCTGTCAAAGAATGAACAATTAGTCAGCATATGCTAATTGGATCTGTGTTTTTGGTAATTATATCAGATTTAAAAATTCAGATCATGCCTACAGTTTATGGACAGTTAGGATTCGGTTAAAAAAATGTAGAATTTTGTCGTTGGGTCTGATGCATAGTGTCTTTCTAGTGCATTTACGTGTTGTTATTGTGTGGCATGTAAAATTTCTAACAGTGGAATATACTTAAATTTGTGGTTTTAGTTTGTTCAAAAGCCGATTCTTTTTCATGCAAAGCTGCATTGTGTTTTTCTCCTGATGGATTCTGGACTTTTGCATTGAGTGCCAAATGCATTGTCATGTAGTTGGTACTGCATACAATTGAAGATCTATTTGATTGGGAAACATATGAATGAGGAGGATCAAATGTCACGACCCGCACCCGCTTTTTCGATACAAGACGTGCCCAAGCCAGCCTATGCCGCAGAGTCGGCAGTAAACGCTGTCAAGCCCGCAAGAAATAAATGCTCAAAAATATAACATTTGCTGCTCATCATCACATTCTAAATTTGTTACAACATTTACAACATTTATAATTAAAGAAAAACAAGACTTTACATTTAATGGAATTGATACAACTGCTTTCTATTTCTAGGTTGACCTCAGCATACCATGCTCCCCCAATGCTAAGAGTGATCGCGGCTAAACCTGAAAAATGTTGGTTTCCAGTCAGGAATGGAACAAGTACACAACTGACGGCAATGCGAAAACACAATAGAATTAACAAGACAGAAAATAATATGAGAGATAAAAACTGGTAGATAACTGATGACATAGCACGATAGAGAAGAAAGCAGGAAAACTAATAAAAGACATCTATCTAGGTGGTGTGAAATATTTGTTTCGACATGTGAACGACTAGGAGGTAAATTTGGCACCTGCACGTGTCGTGTACAGGTGCTATTGTTCACGAATAGACATCATGGAATAGTTCTGGTAGTCCACATGTCTACTAAGATATTTCTCTCTCCCGACTACTCCGTATGACGAGCGTATCAACAAGCAGCAAGATATATTTGTAGACATGAATGAAAACTACTATGAATCAGAAAGCAATCAGAAAGTGCACTTGCCTGAGGTCCTTAGCTGGAGAAACCAATAATACTATACCACTCAATGAGCCACAATCATCAACACATGCAGAGTCCCAAATGATGAATAAACATACCAATGTTTTCAGAATAGTCAAATTAGCTAGGATTGCCTGTCCTTAAGTCCAATTCTGGACACAGGGGCAAAACGTAATTTCAGACAAAAACGATCCGCCGTTGGACCCCTTTGCATCGAAAAGCGTGCCAGAGTCAATGGTCTCTAAAGTCATCAAACTACATGTCTATGGATTCATTTTTTGATACGAACCCAACCGTATGTCCAAAGTTGGATTTCGGCGGGTCATGCACAAAATCGCCCGTTGAGTGGAACTGTGGGGCCCACAAACGGCGTTCTAATTCCACTTGTCTCATAATTGGACCAAACTTGCATACAGGACCAGAAAAATGATACGGTCCTGTTGGCGCAAGTTTTGTTTCGATCTGACGAGTGTGCCAAAGTAATTGGAAAACTTGCACAGAGGTCGATACGGTAAATTTCGACGATACGCATCAAATTCGTCGCGCACACGCGACCAATTTGAATTCCGTCAAAGCCCACACGACCACGAAGCCGTTACGCACCTTTCGATGCCTTCGATTTGCGACCACGTCGCCCGAATAGCGGGACGCACGTCGTATCGAAGGTTTTTCGTAAATTTTAATGTTTTGAAAACAGATTTTCGTCAAACTTTGAAACAGTTTTAACAGGATTTAATAGATGAAAAATAAAAGTAAAAGATTGGTTTCGAACCCGTATAGGTTGTCTATCACTGCCTTCAATTAGAATCTAGAAGTCGTGCATGGATTGGGGGAAAACTGTCCGTGAACTAGGTCGTTGGACTGGTTTTACTGTCCTGTTTCGACATTTTTTTTGATGAAATTGGGTTCGATTTTCCAAGCGATAGAGGTTATCTAAAAATCGACCTAAATGATGGGAATTACAGTTGTATAGGTTGTCGTATTACCTGTGAAGACGGTTCGACATTGGTCGACCGAGCGCGACGGAAGGTTACGGCGAAATCGGTTCCACGATACCATGCTGCTGCTGCCCTGTTTCTCTTTGTAGGTGCGTGCGGCTGTTCTCCGTCCGCCGCCGGCCAACCCCCGGCCAGCCTACAGCGGCGCGCGCGCAGGGGAGGGAGCGCGCATGGGTGTGGCATCGAGGAATCCTAGGGTTTTGCAAAGTTTTGTCTCTCAAACTATATATTAGATGTATATAAGGTCGGGTGTGGGGGTTCTCATGGGGGGCTTTTGGGGTTTTTCTGTATGGTATTTGTTTGGGCCGGTTTGGGGCTCGAGCACAAGTTGTCTGGGATTTCCTATTCCTCTTTGCTTCCTTTTTTTTTCTTTTTCTTTTTCTTTTTCTCTTATATTTCCTTTTATTATCATTAACTATATATTATATATATATATATCTATATATATATATATATATATATTATCTATATATATATATACACACAAAATATATATATATATATACACACACACACACAACACTATTATATAATTATTATTCGTACAATTACACTATTATATATATTATATATACCTTCAATTACACTATAGATATATATATATACATACAATTACATATATAACATTTATATATACCTACATTCATATTTTTATATACATCCACCCATATATTATACCTTTATATGCACCCATATCTTTGATAAAGAATAAAATGATGAAACTATTAATAATAAATAATTTATATTTAATAACCACAATAATAATATTAATATTATATAACCTCAATAAAATAATAATAATATAATAATAATAATAATAATAATAATAATAATAATAATAACAAAATACAATAAGCCAATAATTAATTATTATAAAATCTAAAAATCACCATTTAAAAAATATTTTAAAAATTTTCGGGAAGGGGAGCTACAAATCTACCCACCTTAAAATAATTTCGTCCTCGAAATTCTAATTCAAAATATGCCTAAAATTCAAAAATAAGAATTAAAAATAAATCCACTATTTCCACATATCCTTGAATTTTAATTTCTCAGAAATATTTATCTTCCTCCTAGCCATT
Organism: Iris pallida; assembly: GCA_029216955.1. Lineage (NCBI taxonomy): Eukaryota > Viridiplantae > Streptophyta > Magnoliopsida > Asparagales > Iridaceae > Iris > Iris pallida. The sequence goes on along the minus strand of JANAVB010033236.1, from coordinate 25,861 downwards.
TCGTAACTACGAATTATCGTGGACTTCTACCCACCTTTGGTCACGCTACTCCTCCCTCAATTCTCCTGTCTTTAAAACTTTATAACCTTCCAACTAATTGCTAAAATTTCTACCCATAAATATCTACTGCATATGGCACTTATATCATTTCCTATCTATCAAGCAATCCAAAAACTTAACAAGCAAATCTACACAAGTAGCTAAGAATATTGGTAAATTCCAATAAGTCTAACCATTTATCGCTCTGCGAAGGACAGGATGATAAGAAGAATAATCGAAGCAATAAGAAGTTTCAAGAGCGGTGGAGAGTATCCAATGATGCAGATGGAATAAAAGTTTTGAACCATTGACTTACTTGCTAGATTGGGCTTCTCTAGTCCAGTCACTTGCTCAATCTAAGAACCCTTCGTTTCTTCGAGGGCTTGCAATCTATGCAATATAGAAATTCTCTTCTCGAAGTTTATCTCAACAAGGTTCCACAATAGAACGGAATTTGAGAAATCAAGGTTATGATCTTTTTCGTGGTTACCTAAACACATGAGCAAAGATTATGAATGCAATACAAGATCGTAGCGCGACTTCCAAGTAGATGGGATAGAGGTTACGGATGGATTCGCATTCTAAGGGGTGGAGATTACATAATTGATACAGGGGCCGAGTTCAAATAGTTTAGTTCTATAGTCCAAATATGGTGGTATTTCTGGATGGATTTTACTGGGTCTTAGTGGGTTCTCTATTCGGACATCAATCGTCGGTTGGTCGAACCTTGGATTTCAATCTATAAGGATTGGACAAGATCCCAATGATGAAACTCTTTCTACTATATTAAGGTATCCTAGAATAGGTTTCTATCCAATAGTTGAGCTAGTTGCTAGTCGGGTTGGTTAGCTAGGTCCATAAGCATGAAATGCGCTTTCAGTGACTTTTGTGTTTAAGTAGCACAAGAGGCCTCTATTGGGTGGCATACTAATGGTATGTGCGTAGTGGACTTCGAGTAGATCACAACCATATTGGATTGAAGGAATTGAGTTAGGGTTGAGGCTCTAATGGAAGTCGAAAAGTGTACCGGTATTGCGGTAAGGGTTATAGCTAGTCCTTTTAATCTGAAAGTCGTACCCCAAAAATAGAGTACAAGGGGACGAGTTTGAGTGGGACATGATATATCTAGATGAAGGTGAACTCGTTTAGATCTTGCATATGAAATTTGTTGGGAGGTAACAGGTCCTACGCTTCGAATATTAATGGCACGGCTGGGGACAAAATGATCTAAATGGAAAGGGGAGTCCATGGGCACTAATTATCATTCTAATAGGAAAATTATTTCAATCAATCGGTAATCCTCGTATATTCTAAGAAGGCTTACAGCCTACCCACCTATGGTTTTAGGAATAACGAGGTTAGAAGAATTCCGAAGTCCGGATTGTACCTCGACTCTTGTTAGTAATGAATAAGGCACGACGTATCGGGATACGGTAGGTATAAGTCAAGTCAAGGGTCGTTCCTCATAAATAGAAATCGAGTGCGTGTGCAATGACACATGGTTGGTAAAATAGAGTGACCTACTCGTCCACATACATGAGTTGTCGAAGGGAGGACGAGTAACTTAAGGCAAGGTTCTAGTCACCTGGTTGGCCGATGGTAGTTACCTTGTGTATACAACCATCATAGCCAGGAAATATCCTGTATCTCTTTCTACCAATTATAAGCTTCGTCTTTCCAATCAGTGAAAAGATAAAATAATAGAGTTCAAAGGAGATGTCACTGAACGCAATTACGTGAATCAAGACGAATGTATAATTCAAGAGAAATTGTCAAAGCAGTCGCGGATGAGATCCTAGAGACATCTACATCTCAGTCCACGTAGGAAAATTAGATAAAGAGCGAACCAAATGCATCATGGTTGATCAAACCGTAATACAATGATTCTGATTAAACAATATGTTAGCGGGCGTCCCCAGTAAACATATGTCTCGAATTAAGCTCGATAAAAGAGTAAGCTTGCAAAACTAGGCTGTAATTGCAGTATTGGTTAAGATAGTCAAAATATAAGTAGGCGAGATTTTTGGAAGGAGGAATAAGTAGTTTGAGTTTTGTGAGAATCAAAATCTAACTCGAGATTCGTACACGAATAACAGAATCAAAAATTATAAGCTAACACCTTACAACAAAAGAGAATTTAAAATAGACAATTCCAACTTATGATATAAGATTTATATCTAATACAGCAAAAAGAAAATTAAACAGTTCATCAAAATTAACGCCTTAATTCTAGGCAAGTCTAACATACAAAGCGAATAGTATATCCACATTGGATCACATTATCATATCAAAAGTAATAGTGTACCTATAGGGGTCTAGCAAGTTATCTAAATTGCATGACCTATCTGATAACCTTAACTACCCAACGGTCAATTTGAATAAGAGACTCCTAGTCCTAGTCATTATCTTAAATCATTTAATCCTAGTTTGTGAATGAGCATTTCTTGAGCACAGGCTCGCAGCAGTACGACTAATATGGTACTACCGCGAGTTCGCATAATTTGCGAAGACTGACCTGCATGGGCCACCACAAAAATTTGTCACGACCCGCACTCGCTTTTCGGATATGAGACGTGACCAAGCCAAGCCTACGCCGTAGAGTCGGCGGTAGAATGCTGTCAAGCCCGCAAGAAATAAATGCTCAAAAATATAACATTTGATGCTCATTCACATTTCTAAATTTGTTACAACATTTACAATATTATAATTAAAGAAAAATAAGACTTTACATTTAATGGAATTGATACAACTGCTTTCTATTTCTAGGTTGACCTCAGCATACCCATGTCTTCCCAATGCTAAGAGTGATCGCGGCTAAACCTGAAAAATATTGGTTTCCAGTCAGGAATGGAACAAGTACACAAACCAACGACAATGCGAAAACACAATAGAATTAACAAGACAAGAAAATAACATATGAGAGATAAAAACTGGTAGATAACTGATGACATAGCACGATAGAGAAAAAACAAAGAAAAACTAATAAAAGACATCTATCTAGGTGGTGTGAAATATTTGTTTCGACATGTGAACGGCTAGGGGGTAAATCCGGCACCTGCACGTGTCGTGTACAGGTGCTATTGTTCACGAATAGACATCATGGAATAGTTCTGGGTAGCCCACATGTCTACTAAGATATTTCCCCTTCCGACTACTCCGTGTGTGACGAGCGTGTCAAAAGCAGCAAGATATATGTATAGACATGAAATGAAAAGACTACTATGAATCAGAAAGCAATCAGAAAGTGCACTTGCCTGAGGTCCTTAGCTGGAGAAACCAATAATACTATACCACTCAATGAGCCACAATCAGTCAACACATACAGAAGTCTCCAATGCTGAAATAAATAGTACCAATGTTTTCAGAATAGTAAAATTAGCTAGGATTGCCTGTCCTTAAGTCCAATTCTGGACACAGGGGCAAAACGGTAATTTCAGACAAAAACGATGTCCGCCGTTGGACCCGCTTTGTACCGAAAAGCGTGCCAGAGTCACTGGTCTCTAAAGTCGTCAAACTATATGTCTACGAATCCAATTTTTCGATACGAACCCAACCGTATGTCCAAAGTTGAATTTTGGCGGGCCATGCACAAAATCGTCCGTTGAGTGGGACCGTGGGGCCCGCAAACGGCGTTCCGATTCCACTGTCTCAAAATTGGACCAAACTTGGCATTCAGGACCAGAAAATTGATGCGGTCCAGTTGGCGCAAGTTTCATCTCGATCTGACGAGCGTGCACGAAGTAATTGGGAAACTTGCACAGAGGCCGATACGGTGAATTTCGACGGATACGCATCAAATTCGTCGCGCACACGCGACCAATTTGAATTCTATCAAAGCCCACACGACCAGGAAGCCGTTACGCACCTTTCGATGCCTTCGATTCGCGACTACGTCGCCCGGAATGGCGGGACGCACGTCGTATCGAAGGTTTTTCGTAAATTTTAATATTTTGAAAACAGATTTTCGTCAAACTTTGAAACGGTTTTAACAGGGATTTAATATATGAAAATAAAAGTAAAAGAGCGGTTTCGAACCCGTATAGGTTGTCTATCACTGCCTTCAATTAGAATCTAGAAGTCGTGCATGGATTGGGGGAAAACTGTCCGTGAACTAGGGTCGTTGGATTGGTTTTACTGTCATGCTTCGACAGTTTTTTCGATGAAATTGGGTTCGATTTTCCAAGCGATAGAGGTTATCTAAAATCGACCTAAATGATGGGAATTATAGTTGTATAGGTTGTCGTATTACCTGCGAAGACGGTTCGACCATTGGTCGACCGAGCGCGACGGAAGGTTACGGCGAAATCGGTTCCACGATACCATGCTGCTGCTGCCCTGTTTCTCTTTGTAGGTGCGCGCGGCTGTTCTCCATCCGCCGTCGGCCGTCGGCCAACCCCCGGCCAGCCTACAGCGGCGCACGCGCAGGGGAGGGGAGCGCGCGTGGGTGTGGCGTCGAGGAATCCTAGGGTTTTGCAAAGTTTTGTCTCTCGAACTATATATATAGGTGTATATAAGGTCGGGTGTGGGGGTTCTCATGCTGGGGCTTTGGGGTTGTTTGATGTATGGTATTTGTTTGGGCCGGTTTGGGGCTCGAGCACAAGCTGTGCTGGGCTGTGCTGGGATTTCCTATTCCTCTTTGCTTTCACTTTTTCTTTTTCTCTTATATTTCCTTTTTATTATCATTATATATATATATATATATATATATATATATATATATATATATATATATATATATATATATATATATATATATATATATACACGTATACATTGATATACGCATATATATACATTTATGTACATATAAATTTATATACGTATATATGTACATTTATATATATATATACATATATATATATATATATATATATATATATATATATATATATATATATATATATATATATATATATATATATATATATATATATACACACACACACACACACAACACTATTATATAATTATATATTCATACAATTACACTATTATATATAATTATATATACATTCAATTACACTATAATATATAATAATATATACATACAATTACATATATAATATCTATATATACCTACATTCATATTTTTATATATACATCCACCCATATATATTATACCTTTATATATGCACCCATATCTTTTGATAAAGAATAAAATGATGATAACTATTAATAATAAATAATTTATATTTAATAACCATAATATTAATATTAATATTTTATAACCTCAATAAAATAATATAATAATAATAATAATAATAATAATAACAAAATTCAATAAGCCAATAATTAATTATTTATAAAATCTAAAAATCACCATTTAAAAAAATATTTTAAAAATTTCCGGGAAGGGGAGCTACACCAAAGTCATGCCAAAAAGCTTCCAGGCGAGAAAAATTATTAGGAGATCGCTTTTAATTTTGGTAGCAAAGGAATATTAATTTTGCCAATTTTTTATTTCAGTTTGCCAAAAAAAATTTAAAAGTTGGTAATTTTGGTAGCAAAAGAAATATTAATTTTGCAAAGTAGATGATTCGTTGTTGGAAACATATTCAGGATGCTACTTTTGGCTAGGAATGACAAATGTTGTTCCTGTTGAAGATATATAAATGGTGTTGGAGTTATTCACATGTTATAAGTACTTGAAGTTTAAGGATTAGAGTTTTTTTTAATCAATATGTTATTGCTTCTATATAGCTGCATGATGCTCCATTATCCATAATGTACACTCTTATTTGGATTTATTTGGTCTGTTTGCTATATGTTCTCCTCTGGATGCATATCTTCAGTAGATTATTTTATTTGAAGTAACCTTTTTTTTGGGTTATTTGATATAATCTGTTAATGCATATATTTGACCTTCTATAGATTATTCTATTTAAAGTAATCCTTATGCATTATTTGATATTATCTTTGGATGCATATCCTCCGTAGATTATTTCATGAATTTTGTTATAGTGATAATATCCAATTTTGCCAAATTAAAATTCATGATTATGCTTTTGATTACTTTATTTGAGTAATAATCTTATGAATATGCATGTATATAAAGTTTTGGACATGATTCAGTTTGTAAAATTTAGTTAACATTCAAATTTTTTGGTACCTTTTGTGACTAGCAATAGTTGTCTAATATTCTAAATAGACTCATTGAAACAAGATGTTGCCAAAATGACCTCTCTTGCATAGATAGTCTATGAGAGATGTTGGATGTTTGTGTGTGTATATTCATGCGGGTATTAATCGGCCCAAAGGAAGGTTAATACTTGACTGAATTGCACACATACTTGTGGTGATAAATGTGTGACAATTTTAAGGTTTACATGTGAATAATAATCCGATCCAAAGATAGGCTTATTATTTGACATGACTTATTGTCAACGTTTGATCATTACACCAAGAGTACCATTTGCAGTTAATATCACTGTCCAAAGACTTGATATTAATGATGTACTAGGTATCTTGAGATGGGGTTCACCATTATTTGAATTCGTTTGACTATATTTTACTCTTTGGTTATTAATTAGAGCATGTTTGTTTATTTATTTTTTGTTCTCTTTACAGTTAATGTTGTTAAAATATCTGCTAATAAGATTTTAATTTTCATGTTTAATAGGATAAACTTGAAGGGCAAAAAGAAATAAATATAGTAGCTGCTAAGGGTCCAGGTCAAAAGAAACAACAATATAAAACTAAGGGTTGTTCTTTGTGATAAGACGGGACAAATAAAGAAGAAATGTACAAGTAACACGCATGGCGTATAAAGAAAAGTACATTTCTAAATTTAGTCTGTTCTGAGGTTAATTTAGATTTAGTACCTAAAAACACGTGGTGATTAGATTCTGGTGCTACTACCCACATTAGTGTTTATAGACAAGGTTGTCTGAGCTACCGAAGCCAATTGATGGTGAAAGATACATCTATGTGGGTGACGGCAAATCGATAGAAGTGGATGCAATAGGACATTTTAGGTTATTTTTAGGAACTGATTATTATTTGAATTTGATAGACACTTTTATTGTACCTTCTTTTAGACGAAATTCAGTTTCAGTTTCCTTAATGGACAAATCTGGTTATCATTGTTCATTTGGAAATAATAAGTTTAGTCTATCTTTAAATCCAAATATTATTGGTAACGGTTCCTTTAAGATTTATGATCACCTATATTCAGTTGAAACTATTGCAGCTTAAATGAAACCTTGCAAGTGGAGTCATGTGGTACTAAACACAAAATTAATAATAAATGTTTTTAGCCTCATTATGACATAAGCGATTAGGTCATATCTCTAGAAATAGAGTTGAACGACTTGTGTCTGATGAGATTGGATTTTATTGACTCTATAGACTTTAATATCTATATTAATGTGTAAAGAAAATACAGACCAAAGTTCAATTGTAAGCAACTACTTTATTGGCTATGCTGACAAATCAAGGGGTTAATAATTATACGATCCCACACAAAAGAAAATTTTGAGACGAGAAGTGTAACAGTTTTTTGAGGATGTTGAGTTTGGGGGAGAAATAAAGTCAATGACATTGTCATTGAGGAGGAATCGATTACGATTCCTACTATCACTTTTGATGATGTGCAAGATTCTGCACCTGTCATTGATCAAGAAGTAAATTCAGAGCCTCAATAAGAAAATGTCGAATTACCTCTATAAGTCGATGTTGAGCTACCTCAACAAGACAACATAAAGGCACCCCCCATTCAAGATAAGGTAATTGTTTCTGAGGAACAAACTCAACAACCTCAAGAGAAAAGGAAGGGATTGTTTATTAAAGAAACTTTCTCTTCGGTTTCTTTGAAAGACTCTTTTAAACCAATCATAGTACTTGTTGTACATTTTAATATTGAGCTACATCAAATGGATGTCAAAATGGTATTTCTCAATGGTAACATTGAAGAAATAATTTATATGGTACAACTAGAAAACTTTGTGTCAGAAGACCCAAAGAATATGGTTCGCAAACTGACAGAATCTATTTATGGACTCAAGCAGGTTTCTCATCAAAGATACTTTGAGTTTTAACAAGTGACTATCTCGTTTGATTTTGAGATGAACACTGTTGAAGATTTTGTGTATCACAAGTTCAGTGGGAGTAGAAATAATTTTCTGGTTTTGTATATTGATTGAAGTGTTCAATGCAAATCAGGTGACACCTCTCGTTAAAGGAGACAAATTCGGTCTCAAATAAGTTCCCTAAGGTTAGCCTTAAATTAAGAAAATATAATAGATTTTTTCTTCATGATCAGTTGTAGGGAGTCTAATGTATGCACAAGTATGTACGCGTCAGGATATTGCGTACATAATTCGGATGTTATGCAGATATTTAAGCATATATGGATGGATCATTGGGTAGCAGCCAAACTACTTAAGTAATTAATAGAGAACAAGAAATTATATGCTCTTTGTAGGAGATGGAATAATTCTGGAGATCATAAGGTATTCCGACTCCGATTTTGTTGGATGCTAACACATCAGGAGATCCATATCAGGTTATGCTGACTAATGGAGATATATTTTGGATGAGTGTCAAAACATGCACTCATAATTTTTTCCATCATGAAAGCAAGGTTTATAACATGCTGTGGGGTATCTATTCAGGAAATATGATTGCGAGATTGTCACAAGGCTGCGCCTACAGTACGGTGTTGAAAAACTACATAAAATTATGGTGTGACAATAAATCAGTAGTACTGAATTCCAATAACAACAAAAACTTGTATAAGTCAAAGGATATTGACATAAAGTTTCTAGTTGTGAAGGAAAGAATTCAGAATGGTTAAAGTATCCATATAGCATATTATGACAAACTCCATTTTAGTGGATCCGCTCACAAAAGCATTATCATCCAAGGTCTTTCATGAGCATACTGCTCATATGGGTTGTCACGACCCGATCCCAAATAATTGGGTCGAACCGGATCATGCCCAGCCTGCACCGTTGTGAGACGACGGCAGTAAGATGTTCTATTAGCAGGTATTCACAACACATCTATACATTTGTCACAACTCAATATACGAAAATTTAAAAACTTTATTCAATATTTGAAAGGTACAACTAAAAGTAAAGGAACTGAAATAAAATGCTGAATTCAAATTAACAAAATTCCAAAAACAACGAACTGGAAACTGGAAATAACTATCTAAGCATTCGACTCGTCGGCCTCAGGTCCTGCGTCCTCCAATGGGGACTCTGGCAACACCACAGGGTATAGAACCGGGTCATAATATCTATTGTACAATAGCTCAGCATCCTCAATGTCACCTAAAAATGTTGTCTCCAGTCAGGAGGGAGCAAGTACGAATATGTAACACATATTTCAATTAATAATAGAAAAGTGCAGGCTAAACAGTTTAAACAATATTTTCCAGCATTCTACAATTGAAAATAATGTGATTTGAATATGTAATCGTCTATGACTGGCTTGGGTTATACAATAGCGTCCTAGCGACGCGATACGGCTTATCCCTGTGTGTAACAGGGATAAGCTCGCACAATATGCAATATGAGGGGTATTGGCCATAAACGTTACACTATTCTCCCAATCCCTACAATCAATCAATATCTGAATCCGTGTAGCAATATGGTTTTAACATGCAGCTACACAATTACTAAATAAAATACAAGAAAACATAACCGTAACTTGCCTCGATTTGTATGATTGGAGTAGGATGACGGTTCCGGGAAAGAAGTCAGATTCGTCTCCGAGATCCTACAGTTGAGAACCTTGACTTAGAACCAATATTGTAGCCATTCTAGGTGTGCTAGTTACAATCTCTAGTAGTAGTGTCCTAGTCGGATTTTAAGTTCTTTTATTTAACCTACTGTAACGCTTTACGTCGTAAGCTACGTGCGTTGTCAATTAGTTTGTTAAACCGGTTAATTCAGTTAATTGGGGAAAATAGCAATTACAGTTTAACTTCGGAAAACTTTGTATTTTTGTAATATATATATAAACTAGTTTTCTTCTAGTGATAAAATATGAACTTGTTATCTTGCTAATATTTTATTCATTTAATTAACTTGGGAAATTTTTTATTAATTTTATACCAAAATAATTATTATCCTAATTATAAATTACGCGTCCAAACATGGAAACCAATCCAAAAAAGAAATGAAAAACCTAGACTACACAATACAGGGGCACAGCTAACAAAATAGAAATCTGGGATTATGCCCTTACAAACTTTACATAATGAAATTAGAGAAAATTAGTCAGCTCTGAAAAATGTCCCATATTTTAAATACTGAAAATAAAACTAATAAATAAATTAAGTTAAATCTTAGGAGTCTCAGACTTGGTCCAATCGTCACTACTTTTAGCTAATGCCTCAACGTCCGATTAAAATCGGTTTTGTTTGCATTTCGCTAGGGCCCACGGACCGGTACGGTCGTCGCCCAAAAGTCCAATTAATAAGTATTTCCGAAAACCGATTTAAAATTCATTTATAAATTTTTATAAAAATTTGGACAGCATTCCCTCTATATTCGGGATAACCCAAAACTGGAAAAATGCGCCAAAACACCCAAAATATTTATCCCAAACCAGGGAAAACACACTTTTATAGAAAATATAGTCACAGAAATCATTTCCTAAGCATAATCGAAAAAAACCGAAATAAAATCGGGAATCCCGAAATCCCGAAAATCCAAACCAACCACAGAAACGTCACAGAACGTTTTCGAAAAACTCTGAAACTACTACGTCCACCAAAACCGAATTCCCGGGGAGGAATCGGGGACCAATTCTCATCATCGACTACGGAAACGAAAACGGGAACACGAAATTATACCTTGGGTTGCTCGGCTAGAGCTCTCAGATGTATAATATAGAAAAGATGAATCCTGTGAACTCTGAGAAATCTAGAAGCACGTGGACAGCGAGGAAAATCGCAGAACGGGAGATCGGGGTTGAGATCCGGCGCGGGGGAACGCTGGACAGAGGAGGGAACGGACGGAACAACAGCACAGTGCTGCGGGGTCGCCGGGAGGCGGACACGGGGCGCTGGCCGGCGCTGGACTGGGCGAAGGCACTGGTCTCGGGGCGGCCAGAAGGGCACGCAGTCGGGGTCGGCCGCGGGGCGCCGGGGGTCGTGCGCACAGGCGCGGGAGACGGGCGCCGGGGAGAGCTGGCCGCGAGGGGTGCTGCGGTACGGAGTGGGGTCGGGATCCGACCGGTGTGGGCGGCCCAGGGGCGCACGGGCTGACGTTGTCGGCTGGACGGCCGGCGCGGGGAGGGCTCGGGTTCGCCGAAAATTTGGGGCTAGGGCACGGTTAGGGGGTTGGTGAGTTGAGAAAGAGGGAAAAAGGAGAAGAGTGCTGGAGTTGTGTTCGTGAGAGAGGGAGAGTAGTGGTGGGAGTGGTGAGTTTGTGGGTTTAAGTAAGGGAAAGAGTGGGAGGAATTGTGTGGAGTAGAGAGAGGGGGTTAAGGTGCTGGTAGGGAATTTGTGGGAGTGAGGGGATTTCGTGAGAATGAGGGAATGTTGTGGAGGAGAGGGAGTAGAAAAAATAGGGGTACGGCCTGGTTGTGGGGACCAGGCCAAAGGGTTTATATTTTTAATAATAATAAATCTAGGATTTCTAAGAAATAAAGAATTGGGTCAGGATCGGGTTTGAACTGGTCCAGGCTCGGGTCTCGCAAACAAAAAATCTCAGTTATTATTTTGAAAATAATTTCGAACCCACAATATAATAATAATAAATATAATAATAATTTAATTTAACGAAGTGTATATTTAAATATTATGACAAAAGAAAATTCAATAATTTACCAAAAATGCAATTAAATCTAATTAATCCAATAAATCAGAAATGCGGGTTTCACATGGGTGTTATCTCAATCAAGTATATGGCAATATAGTGGGAGTTTGTATTTTATGTATTTGGGTGCTATTTGGTGTAGAAGCATGGAATTTCACAACCAGAAAGCCCATGCGCCAGACACTACATGCGCTAGAACTCAGACGAAGAACTTCACAGCAAGATCAATAAAGATAGACATTCGAAAGAAGACTTTTTATTTATATACAAAAGTCTATTACATGTCTAAAAAAAGGTTGTACAAAGGAGAATTTCTACAAAGGAAAGATCCTAAGTCTACAGCCAGCGGCTACCATGCGCCTCCAGATAAGCGCAGCAGCCACCATACGCCGTCAGTCAGGCGCAGCAGACATCATGCGCCTCCAACCAGGCGCATCCCACCATCTCTTCAGCAGCTCAGTTATGTGCATCCAGCTCAGTTATGTGCATCCCTTCAGCCAAATTCTTCCAGCCAGGCTCACCTGGCTGAGCAGAGCCCAGCTATGTGCCGCCCTTCCAGCCAGGATAAATGCTTTCACAAAGCATTTAACCCTCTGGCTGGAACCAAAGAGGAGCACGGCAAAACTGAGGCCAGGGGAGGCTTCGAGAGCCTCCAAAGCCCAAGGAAGACCGTGATCGAAACCACAGCACAAGAGAGCTCTCAACACAACCAGAGTGGGCGACACCCACTTTGAAGGAAGAGAGAGCCTAGCACCGCCATTCCGATCTATGGCTCTTCCCGAACAACGGAGACGTGGCCCGAGCATCCCTATCTTTGGATGCAACAGGCACCTTCCGCCTGCCTCAGAAGCCCTCAACTCCGCCTTTTGGATGTAACAGTCACCTTCAAGAGCATCGAAGACAACACAGTGTCTCATCTTCACCCTCGGGAGCACTTCGTCAACAGAATGCACCCGCATGATCAAGTTCATGTTGGAAGTACGTGAGGGAATGAGAAGCCAATCTTCTCTCCATGCCACTATTTATAGGCCGGGCAGATCAAACCCACGCGCCAAGTGGATGGCCCTCCGAATTCCGTGCAATAAATTTGCATTAAATGGATGAACCGGACGCCTCGAATTCAGTCAAACGGCTATTTATAGCACTCGAAGAGCGAGACAGCCGCATCATTAAAAATATGTCGGATGCGCCAGCCAAACAGCGCATCACATGGACGCACCCTCCAGCATCAGGCGCATCGTGCAGATGCGCCCTGCAACACCCGGCGCATCACAGAGGATGCGCCCCCTCTCACATTCCTTACCGAGTGGAACGCCAATCGACGTGCCCACTCAGCTGTCCATCGAATGTCACAAACATTAAATGCTGAACTGACACCAGAGTTGGTAGCACGCTTCCCAAAGTCTGAACGGTTGACAGCTTTTTCAAAAAATGAAGCGTCGGCAACGTCAGCATCATCATGACTCCATTCCGACGGCCACTGCCACGTGGCCACCCAACCATCCGCATGCGCCTCTACAGCCATGCGTCCAGATCCGCATGCGCCTCAAAAGCCGTGCGCCTTAGACCCTTCACTGATCCTTAAAGACAGAAGAAGAGTCTCAATTCAAGCCCCGCATGCGCCTCCGCGGCCATGCGCCCAAACCTGCATGCGCCTCAAAAGCCATGCGCCCCAGACTGCTCTCCGATCCCAAAAGACAGAAGGAAAGTCGCCTGCATGCGCCTCAAAAGCCATGCGCCCCAAATGGTTTATAACTCCTAAAGGTTATGAGCCGCAGCCTCCTCCTGTGCCCAATCCAAGGCGCAGCTCACAAGATTACTCCTCTCCACCAAATCCGAGATCTTCGAACCATGGGTCGATGACACGTGTCCTTTGACTCAACTCGTCCAAGATTTCAGCAACGAAAAGATCTTCTCTCTGCTACGTGCCGGCTCACAACAGCAGTATAAAGAGTTCTCCCCCTCGATCAGGGCGCAGCATCTGTGCGCCTCCATCAGCAACCTCCATGTGGCGTCTCCATACCGGCGCATCCTACATACGCGTATCAGCAGCCAGCCTGCACAACTATAAATGGAGGGATCATTTCCTTCTCACACACACACAGACGGACAACACACAGGATTCACAAGACAGACAGAGTCCACAACAGAGAATCACCAGAGAGGCAGTTCTAGACACTCAACGTCTTCCTCCTCTCAGCAAGCTCCAGCACCCAGAGCAATCAACACCTTCAGAGAACCGATAACCATCGTCAGCCGGTCAACGGAGTCAACGCATTACCACTCGCTCCATTGGCACTAAGGAACCCAGCTTAAACAAAAGTGTACTCCTAGGACTACATCTAAGTCCTACATTGTAACACTGTTCTGTTTGTATTAAGATTTGTAAATCAAACGATTTTAATGGCAAACAAGCTGGCGACTCTGCTGGGGACTTCTTTCTCCTCTACCGAGAAAGTTGTGTCACAGGCCGACGACGTGAAGGTGGGCTCCTCCCACAAGACGCTGGTAGTGCGCCTCAATCAACAGGCGTACGAGGAGTTCATTTCTGAAGTAAGTGTGAGTCCTTCGAAGCGGCTGTCGAAGCCGAAGAAGACCCGCGCAGTCTGGGTGCGCAAAGTCGACGCCTCGGGCACCACCGTTGAATGGGATGCGCCCGTTCAGCCTTCCCTTCCTGCTGACGTCCTCAGCAGTCAAGGTGCGCCCGCTGATGCAGCGCATCTCTCGGGAAAGCGTGCGGCCGACCACGTTCCCCAGCCATCTTCCTCTCAGGCGAGGAAGATACGTCGACGGAGCAGGGGCGCAGCCAATGCCCCGCGTATCACTTTTGATGCGCCACAAAGAGCCTCTGTCTTTGACAGACTCACTCGCTGTAATGGCGAGGAGAATTTGAATGCTGAGTACTATGCGCCCCGGCGGGCTGGTACGAAGAAATCCAAGGCGGCACGGGCCATGCGCCACAAACGTGCTATGCCAGCAGCCGGCCAGAGGCACGCGTTTACAATCACGCGCGCTGCCGATGGCAAGCTGTACAAGGTTGACTCAAGTGCTTCTGCACCGACAACGAGTCGACCTTCAAAGTCCTCATCTCGCTTGGGCGCATTTACTGCGTGCACAACCAAGTCGAGGGAGGCAAATTCAGTGGTCTTGAACTCCCGCGCCTCCTCTGGTTGTGCGTTCGAGGTCCGTTCAAGTCACTTCAAATGTTGTGGTTCCCCCACTACTGATCGTGATGCCTGCTTGGTATTAGATCAGGGGGCGCAACACTCTCCCAACCACCCCGGCGCTTGGCTCTGCCATGCGCCTGAGGGGGTGTGAGGGCAGCACTCTCCTCCAACGACCTGCGTAACGTGATCACTCACAAGCGTCGGTCAGAAGAATTGACCAACAAGTACGATGCGCCTCTCATGGGGCATACTTGTGCAGTGGTCACCATCAACTGCTGTTGCAAGACGGCAGTACCGCCAAAGCAGTCAGTCTTCCAACGGCTACAATCATCGACGCCCCTCCGACATCGCCTTGGGACGAAGGTGTCAGCAGAACAGGAGCCAACGGTTGCTTCATGCAACGTGATCTCCAACTCCTCATCAGTCCGGAAGATGACTGCCAATTCCTCGTCTTCATCCAAAAGCCAGCCGAGGAAAACCAAGGCAGCTGTCTCGACCTCCGGAGTGTTCGAAGCTACTCGGTCGAGGAAGAAGTCCTTGGAGGAAGCTGGGGGTAGCCAGACCCTCGTCGAGCCTCCTTTCGAAGACGAAGATGTCCAAAGCACAGCTACGACGGATCTTCATCAAGGCGAAGTCGGCCTCCCTAAAGCCCCTCAGAATGAGGATGTCCTCCAGGACACCGCCGGGGGTAGAGCTGGAGACGAAGAGGCCCTTCAAGACAGAGCTGAGGGCAGTCAGACCCTTGCAGATGTGCCTGTCGAAGACGAACTCCAAAATGTGGCTGGGGGTGGCCAAGCACCAGGAGAGGTGACTCTCCCACATGAGAGCGAGGCTGAGAGCGAAGCCTCAACTAATCCATCCACTTCCGGCCGTGTCATGACAGTATACATGACCGGGGGTGATCTCGAGACTGATGCGCCGCCACAGGACATTGTCCAGCGCATAGACTCACTAGAGGGAGGACTCAAAACCCTTTCTGCCTCAATGAAAGCACTGACTCAAGCAGTGTTTGAGATGCGGTCGGCCTTGATCAGGACCTTCAAATGGTCCCGACCCAGGAGCCAATGGAGAGTCGAGTGTGCCCCTCCAACGGGCACCCTCAGACACAGAAGCACCCCGGACGTCGGAGCCCTCAAACGCTCCACTCCAGGCGGTACCTCCTTCCCCGACTCTTAGTTCCACGGAGGACATGGTCGAAATGATCAAAGATCTGCGGGAGCGCTTCGAGTCCAAGAACAGGCAGGAGGAGCGCCAGAAGATGGGCATTCCCCAGCCTTATCCCCTTGAGTGGAACAAGGTGGTTTATCCCCCAAAGTATAAACCACAAACACTCACGCCGTATGACGGGAAGGACTCTCCACGACGGTACCTGACGTACTTCTAGTCGCAGACAGGGCATCTTCCGAAGGAGGACGCGCTCTTCACCAGCATCTTTGTTGGGGCCCTGAAAGGGGTGGCGTATGACTGGTACTGCAGCCTCCCCGATAATTCCATATCGTCCTTCGACGACCTGATACGCCTCTTCCTCGACCGCTTCTACGACGGTGGGAAAGACATGACGATGGCGTCTCTCATTGAGATACGCCAGAAGGACAAGGAAACGGTTCGGGCATTCATCGAACGCTTCCGTCAGGCCTGCTTCAGGCTACCTCCAGGCATGCCAGAGCATGCGCTTCTCTCCGCTTGCAGTATGAACATGCTGCCTGCAGTAAAGCTCTGGCTTAACTCTACTCCCCCTCTCGACTGGAGCTCCCTAATCATCGAAGCTGAAGCTGCAGAGAAGAAGGCGGCCAATGCACGTCTTCTGGGTGTCAGCTTCCCCGCCTTTGACGATAAGGGGAAAAAGTTCGCAACCAGCAACTCCGGACGAGAAGCAAAGAGGAAACAGGCATTGACTGTTAATGCCTCGAAGGGCGCATCTGCGCCTACTCAAAAGCCTCCACTGGCACCGAGACCCAAGGAGGTTTATTCATTCAATGATGACGACACCCTGCAACTCTTTGAGATACTGAAGCAGGGTGACAAGATCAAGCTTCCGGACCCGAAGCTGCCCGATGAGGTCGGGAAAGTGGACAACCCGAGGTACTGTCACTACCATCGATTTGTCGGACACCCGACCAAGGACTGCTACGTCCTCAAAAATTACATCCAGCGCATGATCAATGCGGATGTAATCTCCGTCGACTACGAAGAGAAGACGGTGTCAGCCAATGTGGTGTCACTTCAGTTCGGCACCTTGCCGCCGACTACCACACAAGATGGCGTCGTCCCCATCCCTAAGGCGACAATGGAGGTGGTAAACTTGCCACCCACCCGTGATAATGTGAGTGGACTTGTCCCACTCTCTACATCTCGAGGAGAGGTCCTCTGGGTTCACCCCGACCTCGTCTCCGAGGTGACTCAACCGGAGGTACGCCCTACCTCCAAAACAAAAGGCAGGAAGATCAAGTCTTGCCGCACGGTCTCTTCTTCAACGGAAGAGGCGCTTCCAGTGCAGACGCGTGCACAACAGAACTCCCAGCCCGGTGAAGCTGTCGCCGAAGTGGTGCCTCCTGGTACCATCCCTGAGGAGGGTCCATCCAAGCCCTCAGCAGCCAATAAACAAAAGCAAGTGGAGGCCCGTTTCGACAGACCTCTGCGAAAGAAAATGCTTCGGGGCTAGCCAAGCCCCACAATTTTGACATTCTGGCACAACTGGCCAGTACTCCTGCACGCTTGTCTTTGTTCGAGCTCCTGCGTCTCTCCAAGGACTCCCGAGAAGCTCTCTGCGAAGCTCTGAATGATGCCGAATCCTTTCTCAGTCAAGTCAAGCAGCCTGAAGACCTCCTAACTACTTGTGCACACTGTCATTGTGCGAATGAAGTTATCCCAAACATAACTTTCACCCAACAAGACATGCTGCTCAAGCATCACCGACATAACCGACCGTTGTATTACACAGGGTACATCGGTTCGGTAAAGGTGAGCAGGATTCAGATCGATCCGGGGTCTTCCCTAAGCATCATCCCAAAGGCGCTGCTATCAAAGCTGGGGATCCCAATGTACCGGCTGGCGCCCTCCAATACAGCCATCAGTGGCTTCAACGCCAGCAAGAGCGAGCCACTGGGCAAGATCCGGCTGAAGTGTCATATCGGCAGCCTCAAGACTGAGGTGACTTGTTATGTGGTGGATGCCGAAGTCAACTACAACATCTTACTCGGACGACCATGGTTACATGAGTACATGGTGGTGCCCTCCACGCTCCACCAATGCATGAAATATGTATCCACCAACGGCGTCATACGGACGGAGTTTGCAGACATCGATCCCTTCAAAGGGATTGAGGCCTACTTCACCGATTTCGACTTGTACAAGCCACTTGACGAGGAGGAAGCCAACGACGCCGATGATGAGGCAGAGACGGCAACAGAGCCGGACTTAGAGCCTGAGGTGACTCCTGACGCCCCCTTGAAAATCCGATTGAAGGACAAGCCTCCCCAGAAGGCACCTCCAATGAGCATCAAGCTATCAGGGAAAGCACCGACTCACGAAGCTCCCCTGAAGATACGTCTCAAGGGAAAGCCACCTCAAACATCGGCTCCCGTGGTGGTAAAATTACAAGGGAAGGTGCCACTCACCGGAGGCGCAACCGAGGCACCTCTCAAGGTGCGTCTTAAGGGTAAGCCGCCGCAGTTATCCAAGATGCCGGAGAGGGCTCACATAACCCTCTCAGACCCCAAAGTCAGAGCGGTGGAGGACTCTCCTGATCCGGCCCCAGTGCTTACAGATGAGGAGCTTGGCGAATATATCTCTGCTGATGTAGACGCACCCTCCTTAGACAATATAATCCCACGGGACAAAATCTCGTACTTTATCAATAATAGAGTGTCTTTCAATTATTCTTGTCTTCCACACTGGAATGCCATATATACATTAGATAACGCTCTACGGTCGTTGCAAACACAAATAACGACCGTACATCATAATCGAGTAGTCCCGTCGCAAGGAGTCTTCATAGTCCCTCCACGAAGCTGAGACGAAGGCACCATCATCTCTGGCAGAATCGAGCGTCATCGGGACCTCCCGTCAATCAAGCCTGAACCTGATACCGGCAGAGTACAAGTCTATCGGTACACGGATACGGCAAAGCGCATCATCCAAAAGATGGGCTATGACCTGAAAAGCAACAAAGGCCTAAACTACGACAAGGGTCGGCATCTCCCTGTCCGGCTTTCGATGCCCAATGGAAAGCCACATGACTACTATAATCAGACTCGACGGGGGTTAGACTATATCACGCCGCCATCAACTCCAGAGAGTTCAGACGCAGAAGACATAGAACATTCCCACTCGTCTGAAGCATCGACGTGGGATTCCGATACCAGTATCGGATCAGTCTTTAGAAAAGTGCTATCAGTTAACATGACGTCAGCGCAACCTCAGAAAGATGAAGGCGAAGACCAACCGCCGGAACCCTTCGAAGAAGAACCCTGGGCTCAACGCCTAGGAGAACAATGGGAGTCTCGTTTTGAGTTACGAGAACCTTCCACCGAAGACGAAGTCGAGCAGATCGACCTCGGGGATGGGTCTTCTTCTAAACCCATCTTTATCAGCAAAAGCTTGGAAGGAGAAGACCGAGAATCTTTTTTAGTCCAACTGGCTAAAGAGTATATCGACGTCTTCGCCTGGAGCTACGAAGACATGCCGGGTCTCGATCCACAGATCGCGATGCATAGGTTGAACATCCTACCAGATGCCAAACCTATCAAACAACAACAGCGACGCTTCCGCCCGGACATCATGAATGCCATCGATCAGGAGGTGGACAAGCTCTTGACCAGTGGCTTCATCCGTGAGGAACAACACCCGGACTGGGTAGCCAACGTCGTCCCTGTCACCAAGAAGAACGGGAAGATACGAGTCTATATCGACTTCAGGGATCTCAACTCTGCTTGCCCGAAGGATGAATTCCCGCTCCCAATCACCGATGTAATGATCGACAACACATGTGGCTTTGAACGCATGTCCTTCATGGATGGGTATTCAGGCTACAATCAAATCAAAATGTTCCCCGATGACGTAAAACACACGTCATTCAGGACTCCGAAAGGTGTTTTCTGCTACACAGTAATGCCCTTCGGCTTGAAGAATGCCGGTGCAACATACCAACGAGCGATGAGTACCATCTTTCGTCAACATCTTCGCAAGACAGTCGAGTGCTATGTTGACGACATCGCAGTCAAGAGCCGCCTCAAAAAAGATGTCACGACCCGCACCCGCTTTTCGGATACGAGACGTGTCCAAGCCAGCCTACGCCGCAGAGTCGGCGGTAGAACGCTGTCAAGCCCGCAAGAAAATAAATGCTCAAAAGTAAACAATTGCTGCTCATTCACAATTCTAAATTTATTACAACATTTATAATTAAAGAAAATACAAGATTTTACAGTTAATGAAGTTGATACAATTGCTATCTATTTCTAGGTTGTCTTCAGCATACCCAAGCCTCCCCAATGTAAAGAGTGATCGCGGCTAAACCTGAAAAATGTTGGTTATCCAGTCAGGATTGGAACAAGCACACAAACCGACGGCAGTGCAAAACACAATAGAATTATCAAGACATGAAAATAGCACATGAGAAAATGAAAGCTAGTAAGAAAAACTGATGTCATAGCACGATAGAAAAATAAACAAGGAAAGCTAATAAAAGACATCTATCTAAGTGGTGTGAAATATCCTTTCGCCATGTGGACGGCTAGGGGGTAAAATCTGGCATACTGCACGTGTCGTGTGCAGCAGCTATCGTTCAAGAATAGACATTTTGGGGATATTTCTGGGTAGTCCACATGTATACTAAGATATTTCCCCTCCCGACAACTCCGTGTGACGAGCGTGTCAACAAGCAGCAAGATATATGTAAAGACATGAAATAAAAAGACTACTATGAATCGAAAAGCAATCAGAAAGTGCACTTGCCTGAGGTCCTTAGCTGGAGAAAACCAATACTGTACCACACGATGAGCCACAACCAAGCAAACACATATAGAAGTCTCCGGATGCTGAAATAAATAGTACCAACGTTCTCAGAATAGTCAAATTAGCTAGGATTGCCTGTCCTTAAGTCCAATTCTGGACACAGGGGCAAAACGGTAATTTCGGGCAAAAACGATGTCCGTCGTTGGACCCGCTTTGCACCGAAAAGCGTGCCAGAGTTAACGGTCTCTAAAGTCGTCAAACTACATGTCTACGGATCTAGTTTTCCGATACGAACCCAACTGTATGTCCAGAGTTGGATTCCGGCGGGCCGTGCACAAAATCGCCCGTTGAGTGGGACCGTGGGGCCCGCAAAACGACGATTTTATCAACGGTCTCAGAATCGGACCAAACTTGGCATGCAGGACCAGAAAAACGATACGGTCCTGTTGGCGCAAGTTTCGTCGCGATCTGACGAACGTGCACAAAGTAATTGAAGAATTTGCATTGGATGGATACGGGGCGATTTCGACGGATACGCGTCGAATTCGTCGCGCACACGCGACCAATTTGAATTCCGTCAAAGCCCACACGACCACGAAGCTGTTACGCAGCTTTCGATGTCTTCGGTGCGCGACCACGTCGCCCGGTTTGGCGTGACGCACGTCGTGTGGAGCATTTTTCAAGTTTTTAAAACAGGTTTTTCGGGGTGTTTGGAATTGGTTTTATTTACAAACTAATGAACAGAAAATTACGAATAAATCTCGATGTAAGGCCGTTTAATTGACTACAATTCTGTTCTTTTAGATTTCTAAAATTATCGATATTTAGTCAGAAAATCGACTTCCAAAACAGCGTTCCGAGACAGTCTAAAACACCCAGAAATCGAGGTTTTTTCCTCGATTTGGAATTCGATTTGTATCGCATATGGTGCGAATCGAAGTAAACTAATTGAAGGGTTAAAAAGGTGGTAGGGTTGTGATCATACCAGAGAAAGCGGCTCGTTCGAAGATCGAGCGATCTATCGGGAAATCTGTCGCGAAAAACCCCTACAACGCTACTGCTACTGTGCTCTGTCCAGTTCATGCGCGTGGATTTCCCGCGTCTGGCCGGCCTGTGGCCGGCCGGCGGTGACCCGCCGTGGGCGCGCGGCCGCCGGAGTGTTTCGCCCCTGGGTGGGGAGGGCGACGGCGTGGTGGTGGCATTGAAGGGATAGGGTTTTAGGTTTCGTTCTCTCGATTTGTCAATTGTCGATACTTATATGTCGACTGTTTGATAACAGGGGTCGGCTCTGTCGAACTTGAAAACAGGGTCGGGGCCCAGGCCGAGTGCGGGGGGTTTTCACGTGGGCCTGGGTTGGGGCTGTCTTTGTTGTATTGGTTGGGTGCTTGGCCTCTTGCTACTGTAGTTTGGTAAATATTCACCCGATCAAAATGTCGGGCCCGCAGTGGCCATTTGCTGGGCTGGGTATTTAGGGGACTCGGCCTGCTCGGGTTAGGCTGCAGGGGAGGTTGCCCCATGGTGGGCCGGGCCTGTGGGCTCTGCCTATTTCTCATTCTTCTTCTTATCTTATTTCTTTTCTTTTTCTGTTTTCTTAACTATTGTGTATATATATATATATATACTTATATATATACACATATATATGTATAAATACACCTATACGTACTTAATACTTATTTATATATATACACGTACGCACGTATATATCCACATATATATGCCTACACATATACGCCTAAATATATATATATATTTTATCTATACATGCACATATACATATATACATTTATTCATATATATATCCGTATATACATATACGCACATTTAAATAATCTATTTATATATATATATACTTATATTAATACATGAAAATGTATATTTATAACAAAAGCCATTTATGAATACTTGTAATAAACAAAAGGATACCATATACCTCTTAAAATTATCTAAAGTAATTTAATATTTCTAACGATATATAAATCCCATTACAATTAAAACTCTATAAATAATTTACACTAAAACCAATAAACTGATGATCCTATTTAAAAGACACAACCAACATAAATAATAATATAGAGTCTAGATGACCACTAAAATAATTAATGGTAAGCATATTAAATTTGGTGAGCCTGTCAGGCTTCCACATACACTGGTCTACAGGAACAGTCTTATAAGTAATCTAAGATACCATATCAATATTAATGATATTAATATTATTCGTATATACGATTATTTCAGGAACCATTTATTTATCCTAATTAAAGTAAGGTAGAGGTATACCTCCCGAATGACGTTGACATGGACGTCTCTGGACGCACTGTCCGGCTACATGGGCTTGTACCTGGTACGGGTCCAGTCCGGGCTGGTTCGGTACACCGGGCCACTTAGACATCAAATAATATTAATAATAAATAATTAAACTATATATAGTGTCTAAGTCGCAACTTGGCCTGGTTTTCCTAGTTGAGACATCACTATGGCTCAGTCTTCCCTACCAGGGCTAGTACACTAGTCAAAGCACGCCACTGCACTATCTGTGCCATGATTCCTAGTCGTGTTGTGCTTCAAAACTCTACTATGGCTAAAATCATCTACCGTAATAATTAACTAAATAATTATTTACAAATTCTAAAAATTACTATTTAAATCAAATAATTAACAAAAAATATTTTGAAAATTTTCGGGAAGGGAGGCGACAAGAGATCACCTACA
This sequence comes from Iris pallida, assembly GCA_029216955.1. Lineage (NCBI taxonomy): Eukaryota > Viridiplantae > Streptophyta > Magnoliopsida > Asparagales > Iridaceae > Iris > Iris pallida. The sequence goes on along the minus strand of JANAVB010033236.1, from coordinate 2,220 downwards.
GGACCTGAGGACGGTCTTTGATCTCATGCGGGCACATCAACTCAAAATGAACCCCGCTAAATCCTTCCTAGGGGTTTCTAGCAACAAATTCTTGGGTTTTGTCATCACGACAAAAGGCATTCATGTCGATCCCGAGAAGACTAAAGCCATCCTCAACATGGACCCTCCGAAGAACCTTCGAGAACTTCGGGACTTACAGGGACGTCTGGCGTACATCCGGAGGTTCATAGCAAAACCTCTCCGGTAAATGCCAACCCTTTACTCAGCTCATGAAGAAGGGAGTCTCTTACGTCTGGACAGAGGAGTGCCAAAAGGCTTTCGACGACATCAAGGCTTACTTAACAAGCCCGCCAGTCCTAGTGGCACCTGTCGCCGGCAAACCATTCCTCCTCTACGTCCGTGCCATGGATCATTCCCTCGGTGCTTTACTTGGCTCAAAACAACGATGCAGGCTACGAGCAAGCAATCTACTACCTCAGTCGAACACTCATCGGGGCCGAACACCGGTACAACCCCGTTGAAAAGGAGTACTTGGCTTTGGTGTTTGCCATTCAGAAGACTCGTCATTACGTCTCGGGCCAGACAATTCACGTCATCTCCCGAGTCAATCCACTCAGAGTTCTCATGACGAAGCCAGGGTCATTAAACTCCCGGCTAGCGACATGGGCGATCCTACTAACGCCATACAACATGGTGTTTGTCCTTCAGAAGGCGGTCAAGGGTCAGGCTCTGGCTGACTTTTTAGCTGCACACCCCATCCCAGAATCTTCAAAACTCTATGAAGACATCCCGGATGAAGTCCAAGAATCAAACGTCACTGAGGGAAGCCCCGTTTGGTGGATGTTCTTCGATGGCGCTTCAAGAACGGGCCCCAACGGCCAAATCATCGCAGGAGTGGGGGTAGTCTTGGTCTCCCCGATCAGCTGGTCATCCAGCGCGCATACTCTCTTTCGAAGCCGTGCTCCAACAATGTTGCTGAGTACAACGCGCTCGTCATGGGACTCCAGCTAGCACAACAGCTGGGGGTGGATCATCTGGAAGCCTACGGTGACTCGAAACTCGTCGTAAACCAGATTCGGGGGCAATACGAGGTTTGCCATGAAGATTTAATCCCTTACCATGAAGTTGCATTGAACATCATTTCAACCTTCACAGGGTTCTTCATCGAACATGTACCCCGTCTACAAAACTTGGAGGCTGACGCTCTGGCTGGCCTCGCAGCCTCATTGGCCGTACCCCTTGGGACGCAACACTATGTCACGGTAACTGGCCGAGACTTGATTTGTCCCAGAAACAACCTATATTTGCAAATGGCTCACGCCATGCCGACAAACACCGATGTTAATGTCCGAGACTGGAGATTCCCGTTCATCGACTTCGCCGTCTACGGAATCCTTCCAGAGGACCCGAAGGAAGCCGTCTCAGTCAGGAGACGCTCTCTTCGATTCTACTACGATACAGCCACTAAAATGCTGTACCGACGCTCCTTCGACGAGCTTCTCCTTCGATGCCTGTCTAACGAAGAGGCGGCCGAAGCTCTTCGAGAAGCTCATGACGGAACTTGCGGAGCTCACCAACCAGGTCCTAAGTTGCAAGATCGACTGCGACGTATGGGCTACTACTGGCCAACCATGGCCGCTGACGCAGTGGAATATGCTAAGAAGTGCCATGCATGCCAACTTCATGCAGACTTCATACATACACCGTCTGAACCTCTATATCCTACAGTCGCCTCATGGCCATTCGAAGCCTGGGGCATGGACATTGTGGGACCGATCACCCCTCCTTCATCAAGAGGACATCGTTTCATCCTGGCCATCACCGATTACTTCTCCAAATGGGCGGAAGCAGTCCCACTAGCAGAAGTAAAAAGCTCCAGAGTGGTCAGCTTTATCAAACACCATGTCATTTACCGTTTCGGAGTACCCAGGCGGATCATTCATGACAATGGTCCTCAGTTCATCAGCCACATTTTCAGCAGATTCTGTGACAAGAATCGCATTCAAAACGTGGCCTCAACCGCCTACAATCCGGCAGCAAATGGATTGGCCGAGGCGTTCAACAAAACTATCGTCAGGCTGCTCAAAAAAGTCGTGTCATCCAACAAACGCGACTGGGACGAAAAGCTCGGCGAATGTCTTTGGGCCTACCGCACAACGGTACGGACCCCAACAGGCAACACACCATTCTCCCTGGTCTACGGAGTGAAGCGGTACTGCC